>PVIH01023884.1:9663-23998 GCA_004025045.1 Sigmodon hispidus
ACCTCTCTATCAAGATATCCATTTTATCACCCTCTCTGTTGCTCCACCCACTCATCCAATTTCATCTCTAATTATTTGTTCCCATTTCTCTTTGCTGTGTCACATTTTTCCCTTTTTCCCTGATTATCAATTTTTTAATACTCAAACATTTTTTAAGTCATGAGAATACACAATAGAAATGGTCAACTTCAAAAGAAACCCTAACCCTAACCCTAACCCTAACCCTAACCTTTACTCTTGGCTTCCTGTGAATTGTCTTTATTGAATTGAGAAATTATCCCTTTATTCCTGATCTCTACCTGGCTTTTATCATAAAAGAGTGTTGGATTTTGTCAAGGGCTTTTTCAGCATCTAAGAATATGTTCATGAGGTTTTTTTCTTCACAAATGCATTTTTCATATATTGAACATACCTGCATTTCTGGAATGAAGTCTATCAAATCATGGTGATGATATGTTTTATATTTTGTATACTCTTTGCCAAAATTGTTGAGAATTATAGCATCAATATTCATAATGGAAATTGTTCAGTAATTCTCCTTCTTCATTGTGTCTTGGAGTTGCTTGGATAATAGGGTAACTGTGGCTTCATAAAAGGAATTTTGAAATATTTCTTTAGTTTCTACTGTGTTAAAGAGTTTGAGGAGTAAGGTAGTAAATATTTTAATGTCTCCTAGAATTCTGCACTGAAATTACCTGTACCTTTGCTGTTTTTTTTTTTTGGTATGGAGACTTTTATTGACAGCATGAAACATTTAGGTTTGTAGATATATTTATGTAAGTAATCTGATCTGCATCTAATCTTGGTAAATAGTAACTGTCCCTAAAGCTCTCCACTTCTAGTTTTTCTATTTTTTTGGAATATAGATTTTCAAAGTATGACCTGATAATTCTATGGATATTCTTGGGGCCTGTGTTTTTTTTCCCATTAACCATTTCTGATGTTATTGATTTGAAATCTCTACCTCTGCTATTTGATTAGAATGATTAAGGGTTTATACATTGTTGACTTTCTCCAAGTAGCTAATTCTGAATCATTGAATCTTATATTGTTCTTTTTATTACAATTGTATTGTTTAACTCTGTGTTTGATTATTTCTTGCCATCTTCTCCTGGGTGAGTTTGCTTCTAATTGTTCAAAGGCGTTCAGCTGTGCTATTAGTTCTACAGTTCATTGAAATGTATTTGCCACTTTCTTTTCTATCAAGTTTAAAGTGGCTGGGTTTATGGTGAGGTCTCTGATCCACTTGGATTTGAATTTTGTGAAAGGTGACAGGCTCAGATGTATTTACATTTTTCTACACAGTTCCATCCAGCTATGCCAACACCATTTGTTAAATATACTTTCCTTTTTATATTGAATAGTTTGGGCCTCGCTGTCAAAGATCAGGTGTTCATAGGTTATTTTGGTTAATATCTGGATCCTCAGTTCTATTCCATTGATCCACAGGTCTGTTTTTATGCCAGTAAAAGGCTTTTTTTTTTTTTAACTGTAGCTCTGTAGTGTAAATTGTAGTCAGGGATGGTGATACCGCCTGCAGTTCATTTGTTGAGTAAAATTGTTTTGGCAATCCTGGCTCACTTGTTATTGTAAATGAAATTGAGTATTGTTCTTTCAAGGTTCAAAAAATTGTGTTGGAATGTTGATGAGCAGTGCAGCAAATCTGAAGATTGCTTTTGGTTGAATTGCCATTTTTACTATGTTGATTCTACCTATCCAGGAACATGGGAGATCTTTCCATTTTCTGATATTCTCTTCAATTTCTTTCTTAGTGATTTAATATTTTTGTCAAATAGATATGATACTTCTTTGGTTATAGTTACTCCAAGTTATTTAATACTATTTGCAGCTATAATGAATGTAATATTTATCTTATTTCTTTTTCAGCTCTTCTATCTTTAGTGTTTAGAAGGGCTACTGATTTCTTTGAGTTAATCTTGTACTCTGTCAAAGATCAGGTGTTCATAGTTTTTTGGTTAATGCCTGGATCCTCAATTCAATTCCATTGATCCACAAGTCTGTTTTTATGCCAGTACCCCGCTGTTTTTATTACTGTAGCTCTATAGTATAACTTGAAGTCAGGGATGGTGACACCTCCTGAGGTTCTTTAGTGGAGTAAATTTTCTTTGGCAATCCAGGCTTTCCTGTTATTCCAAATAAAATTGAATATTATTCTTTCTAGGTCAAATAGGTATGTTTTGGGATTTTGATGGACCACGCCTTGAATCTGTAGATTGACTTTGGTAGAATTGCTATGTTTACTAATTTGATTCTACCTATCCAGGAACATGAGGGAGCTTTCAAATTTCCGATATCCTCTTCAATTTCTTTTTTCACTGATTTAAAATTTTTGTAAAATAGATCTTTAATTACTTTGACCATAGTTACTCCAAGGTATTTAATACTATTTGCAGCTATTATGAAGGGTAATGTTTCCCTGATATTTTTCTCAGCTCTTCTATATTTAGTTTATAGAAGGGCTACTGATTTCTTTGAGGTAATCATGTATCCTGCCACATTGCTGAAGGGGCTTATCAGCTGTAGCAGTTCCTTGGAAAAATTTGTTGGTCACTTATTTAAACAATCATATCATCTGAAAATAGAGATATATACTCTCTCTCTCTCTCTGCTTTTTGATCAGGTTGGCTAAGGGATTATCTATTTTGTTGAGTTTCTCAAAGGACCAACTCTTTCCTTCATGGATTCTTTAAATTGTTCTTTTTGTTTCAATTGTATAGATATCAGTTATAAGTTTGATTATTTCCTGCTGTCTACTCCTTCTAGTTGAGTTTGCCAGTAATTGTTCTAAGGCATTCAGCTGAGCTCTTAGGTCTCTAGTGTGGGATTTTCTAGGTTTTTGACATAGGCACCTAGAGCTATAAATTTATCTCTTAAGATTGCTTTCATTGTATCCCACAAGTTTGCATATGTTGTGTATTCATTTTCATAAAATTCTAGGAAGACTTTGATTTCTTTCTGAATTTCTTCTTAGACTCAGAGATGGTGGACCTGACTGATATTTAGTTTCCAAAAGTTGGTAGGCTTTCTTTGATTTTTGATATTGTTGAATCGAACTTGCAGCCCTGATGGTCCAATATGATGCAGGGAATTGTTTTAATTTTTTGTATCTGTTGATATTTGCTTTATGAGCAATTATATGGTCAAATTAGGAGAAAGTTCCTTGAGGAGATGAGAAATATGTATATAACTTGTATTTGGGGGGAAGTTTTGTGGATATCTATTAAATCCATTTGCATAACCTTTTTTAGAATCCTTATTTCTCTGTTGGGTCTTTGTCTGATTGACCTATCCAAGGTTGAAACTGTGGTATTGAAGTCTCCCACTATTACAGTTTCAGAATTGACGTGGAATTTGAGATTTAGCATTTTTTTGTTTGTTTTTTTTTTTGTTTGTTTGTTTTTTTAACATACATACGTGCCCTTGTATGAGGGGTATAAATATTCAGGATTGAAATCTACTCTTGACCAATTTTTTCTGTGATCAATATGTAATGAACATCTTGATACCTTCTTATTGCTTTGGCTTAAAGTCTACTTTGTTAAATATTAGGTTGGCAACCCAAGCTTTTTTCTTAGAACCATTAGTGGAAAATCATTTTCCAACCCTAATCTTGTGTCTGTCTTTGTGATTGAGGTGTGTTTCTTGTAGGCAACAAAAGTATGTCTTCTACTGTTGTATCCATCTAGTTAGTGTGTGTTATTTTTTAGGAGAGTTGAGTCCACTGAAATTAATGGATATTAGTGACCACTGATTGGTATTTCCTGCCATTTTTGGTGGTAACTTGTATGTATTTCCTTTCTCTGGGGTATTCTTCTGTGGTGTTATTGTTTATGGTTTCGTGATTGTATCTGGGGTCCTAAAGTTGGAGATTTCCCTTTATTACTTTCTGTAGTACTGGATTGGCAGATTCATGTTCTTTCAGTCTGTCTTTATCATGAAATACCTTGTTTTCTCCATCCAGGGTGATTGATAGTTGAGTAGGTTATAGTATTCAAGTTTGGCAGCCATGCTCTTTTAGCCTCTGTATAACTTCAGACCAAGCCCTTCTATGGTTCATCATTTCCATTAAATAGCCAGGTGTCATTCTGATGGGTCTGCCTTTATAAGTAGATTGGCCTTTTCTTTTGCAGCTCTTATATTTTTTTCTTTGTTTGGTATGTTTTGTGGCTTGATTATTATGTGATGTACTGACTTATTTGGAGGATCATATCAATTTGGTGTTCTGTAAGTTTCATATATTTTTATAGGCATTTCCTTTCTTCAAGTTAGGAATTTTTTTTTCCTATGATTTTATTGAAAACATTATCTGTGCCTTTGAGCTGGCATTCATCTCCTTCTTCTATTCCTATTATTCTAATGTTAGTACTTTTCATTGTGTCCCAGATTTCCTGAACATTTTGAGTTATGGCTTTTTTGGTGTTAGTATTTTCTTTGATATATCTATTTGATCAACTAAATCTTCCACTTAAGAGATTCTATCTTCCATCTATTGAACTCTGTTTGTTATGCTAGTATCTTGGGTTGCAGCTTTTTTCTTCCAGTATTCTATTTCCATCTTTGCCTCATTTTGTGCCTTTTTTATTGCTTCTATTTCAGTTTTTAATTCCTATCTTGTTTCTTTCAATTTTTGGTTTACCTTTTCATGGTTTTCCTTCAAGGACTTGTTTATCTCCTCCAATTTTTTGTTAGTATTTTCTTCTATTTCTTTAAGGGAATTTTTCATATCTTCTTTGACAGCTTCAATGATCATCTTTAAGATATTTTTGGTGTTGTTTCCTTCTGTTTCCTCTTTATTGCTCAGTTCAGGTCTTGTAGTTGTAGGCCTACTGTTTGTTCTTTAGTTACCTTGCTGTTCGTTTTATTATTATATATATATTAGCACTGGCATCTGTTTATTGCTTCAGTAGTTTATAATTAGGTGGCTCCAGTTCAGTTGTGGCAAGAGGGGTTGTGTCTTTCCTGTCACCTCTGAGCAAGTGTCTGCTCAATCTGTAACTCTGCTCTGGGTACAAGACTGAATTCAAGTTGTTCGTCCTCTGTTCGATCTGTTGGAGACTTTAAGGCCATGCAAGATCCCTTTTCTTAACATCAGCTAGTGAGAGGATTCCTGGTAGGCAAACTTTATGTCTGTCTGCTATGGAGTGTGTGTTGACATGCACCAGTGACAGCACGTGGTCCACATTTTATCATTTTAGCATCTGAAAATAAACACAAATATTATTTATTTAAGGCAAAACCATGGATAAAGACTGTTTACTTGAGAGGTAGATTAGGAATAGTGGTGAAAATGAGAAAAAGTGAAAATGTAAGAAAATAAATAAAACAATTAAGAAACTAGAAACATCAGAGAAATAGAAACCAGTAAAGGTCAAAAGCCCTTAAGAAAATTGATAAAATACAATACCTATAACTGACATTTAAAAGAATATAAACTTAACTTTATTGATTTTGAGAAAAGAGAAGGAATTCAAGAGAAAATTTCATAAGAATGCATAGAAAACAGTCAATAACCAAAAACAGCCTACAGAATTGGCAAAGATTTTCACTAAACCTACAAGTGATAGAGGACTTATCTCTTAAATAAGTAGAAATCTCAATAAACTAGATGACAAAACCATGAATAACCCAATCAAAAGAAAAGGGTTAAGAAGTAAATAGGGAATTCTGGGCAGAATAATAATTGATTTTCTTAGCAACTTATTTTTGATCTCAGTATCGGGTGCTGTCTAGAGTTGGCTCATACCACACTAAACACTAAGGAAACTTAGATGTACTGTATAATAGTGTGCTACAAAAAATGTCAGGGTTTGATTTTCTAAAGGCAGAGCAACGTGGATTTGCATATTCTTAAGTGAGTTATGAAGCTAATTAATGTATGTTATCTGTCTCAATCAAATTGTATATTTTCTGATTTACTATACTAAAAGATCACGGTTCCCGCTCCAAATGAATGTCAAAAGCATAAAAATCAGATTGATGTGTTTGTTAGTACAAAATTGGGAGTCCAAAACATGCTATCATTTTGATTGTTTATTTTTTCTTAGTTCTACTAGGTGTAGCTTGTCTTACAACTTTCATATATAGATTTTTTAGCAGCAGATGCAAAATAGTTTTTATGCAGACTTTTATCTAGTGGCAATTACAAAATTACTAGATTCTACATACATAGCATGTCCCCAGAGGCAGCCAGATTAGAACGACACTAGAGGACCTTGAATTCCCAATCATCTAAATGCAATGCAATGTTAATATAACTAACTTTCTATCTTTGATTGTTAAACATAATCAAGAAAGTAAAAATGTCCAAGCAAAGAAAACATTGACCTGGACTCAATCCCAAACTGGGTTACAAATTTCAACAATTCCAGAAGTTTGTTTCCAGAGTAAGATTACAGAATCATATATATACTTGAGCACAAAATCATAACAATCCTTGAGCCTGCCCTACAACACAAGTCCTCTTGCACAATAGGGATTAGGCCTCAGATCTTGCCCATTGATTATGCTTGATTTTTTAATTATTAAATAAGGGGGAGCTGTAGAGAGCTGCTTGCTGCTGTGCCCTAAAGATGGTACTGATTTCCATCCTCCATGCCCCCCCCACACCCTCCCCACATGAGTGAGTGCTCTCCTTTGATAAACATCTCCATATTTGGCTTGAGCCTGGGGCATAGTTTGCTATTGCATATGTGATCTATGAGCTGTGCCTACGTGCTTATTGGGATTAGATGCCCTGAGACTATTCAGTCATTGGGCAGGGTTTCCTGGGAGAAGAACAAAGAGAGAACAATTGTAAAGATCCCAGATAAACTGCTGAATGAGGAACCTGAGCGTTAATCTTTTCTTGCTGGCAAGGTTGCCTGCAACAGTATATACTTATGTATGAGTACATTCTTAATGTAGATTGAATAACCAGGATATAATTATCATCTCTGGAAAAGTTAATCTACAAGAACAACTTTTATATAAACATCTGAATTACTCTAGAAAGTAAAATTGAATGAGATCACCAGAGGAAACATGGAATTAAAAAATGCAGTCGAAAAAAGAAATAAATAGTGTAATAAAACAGAATAGGAGAATATGATTCAGCTGGTAAAAAACAGAGTGAAATAACCATTTAAAAAATCTTGATAGAGATAGACAATACTAGGTTAGGGAGATATGGTGCTAGAAAATCTCCAAAACCCACAAAAATTTCCCTTGTTAGGAGCTACAAGCAATAATGGAGAGAATGCTAAGTGTAGCTTCTCCCGATTATCTGATTAGTACATTCCATAACAGGCTTCAGGGAGCTATGATACAGCAATTGATAGAAATGGACATAGAGATCCACAGCCAAACACAAGGTCAGGCTCAAGGAGACAAGTCAAAATGAAGAAAAGAATTATATGAAAAAGCAGGACAAGTTCAAAAAAGTGAAAGTACACATAAAATTAAATAGAGCTTTTGGGAAGTAACAAAAATTAGACTGACATCTGTAGACCCTGCATTAGACATAACTAACCCCTCTATATATGAAGTACTTTTGTGTAGCTTAATCTTTAAAAAAATAAAAACCCTGCATTGGGACCAGTATATGTATATCCTTGCTGCATGATATGGTTTAACATAGTGCATTTCCTATGTAGGGGCATCTTTCAGAGCCTTGATGGAGGGAGAAGTGGCTAGGACTTTTCACAATTTAAAATATCAGGAATTGCTGATTATCTATGAGAGAACTTACCATTGTAAAATAGTAGTTGATATGCACAGTTATAAAAGTGGGAGGATATGTGAAAATATGAAGTTAGGAATATGTAAAATAAGTTAAACTACTAAAATGTTTCTAAGAGTGGATAGACAGACTAAGACCACACTAGGCTTCATTTTTAAATGTCTTCAAAGATTTTACAAACAAAAGTGATGACATTTTTAATTGTAATGAGTATGCTGGATTTTTGATGGTTTTACTGAATCCTCAAATAGATGAGAAAATTAAAAAAATATATATTTTTTAAATAAAACAATCTGCTTTTCTTTTTAATAAAATGATGAATTTTATGTCTCTCAAGATATGGTCTCCAAGTAACTTTGTTTTCCTAGCATTCCAAATGTGATTTTATTATAGAGTTGGCATTATATTTTCTGACTTTACTTCCTACTATCTTTTAAGTGACTTCCACCCACAAAGAACTTTTTCCTCATTTTCCCCCTTTTCTATTTTTAATCTTCTAAATACATGTCATTAAATGTAAACAATTCATCACATTAAAGACAAGCAAGAAATAATAGAATCACTTGAGAAATTAAAAATAAAGTTAAATAATAAAGAAGGCACACAAAGAGGCAAGGGATGAAAGAGAATCTGTAAAAATCATCTTGTAGCACAGATACAAGCATGACCATGAGAATCTAAGAGATGGCAGAGAGAACACTTGAGTGGAAGTATTAAGAGTGGAAACAAACAAATCTCTGAAAGAATTCACCAGTATCATAAAAGACATAACAGAAAATGCTCAAGACAATTGGGATACATGAAAAGAGAAAACCTGAGAATAATAAACATAGAAGAAGGAGAAACATACAACTCGAAACATATATAAAATATTTAATGAAAACATGAAAGAAAACGTCCCCAACCTAAAGAAGGATATGCCTATGGACATAAGACAGAAGAAGCTAATAGAACACTAAATAGGTTTGACCCCACAAAATATCTGCACATGACATAATAATCAAGCCACAAAACATACCAAAGAAGAAAATATTAACATGTACAAGGAAATGGCCCAATTTACCCATAAAAGCAGATCCATCAGAATAATGCCAGACTTATAATTAGAAAGAGTTAAAGCAAGAAGGACCAGGACAGAAGTTATCAGACACTGATAGGATATGGCTGCCCACCCAGATATCCATACCCAGCAAAATTATTAATCATCCAAGGTGGAGTAATCATGATATTTCATGATAAACATGGGTTGACAAAATTACTACACACAAATCCAACACTACAGAAATCAATACAGGGAAAACTCCAAACTAAGGAAACAAGATACATGGGATAATTTATCAAATAATTGATGATCCCACAGAAGAAACATTCTAAGAAAGAAAATACACACAAACTACACAAATGTGGTTTGGTTTGCAGCTTGGAAATTCCTTGTTTTTTATTTAAAGTTCAATAACAGGTAAATACATCTCTTGTTTATTTTCCTATGTTTGTGATGTATGGCTCAGGAATATATTCTCCAATTTTATCCATTTACCTATGAATTTGAGGATATGATTTTTTCCTGACTGCTGAGTAGAATGCCATTGTGTATATTTATCAGTGTTTTTTTTATCCATTCTTCATTTGAGGGGTATTTTGGTTGTTTCCAGGTTCCTACTATTACAAACAATGTTCCCATAAACATAGTTGAGCTAAAGCTTTTGGGGAGCAAATGTGCTACTTATGGTTTAAGCCTAAAAGAGATATTGATGAATCTTTGATTCATTGATTCCCAGTTTTGTTTAACAACACCCATATTGTATTCCAGACAGCATAAACAAGTTTACACATCCATCAACAATAAAGTAGTGATCGATTCCATCACTTCAGATTCTCAATGGAGAACAATACTGTGGGAGGAGCTCACAGAAAAGGTAGTGGGAAGTAAAGTCAGAAAATATTCTAATCTTTATAAGAAGATCACTCTGGAATGGTAGGAACATAAATTTAATTGGAGAACATAACTTGAGAGACATATAATTCATCATTTTATTAATAAGAAACATACTGTGTTTTGTTAAAAATATTTATTTTTAATTTTCTCTTTTTTTTTAGTATTGAGTAATACTAACAAAAACACTACATACTAATTTCAATTAAAACATCACTTTTGTAGGTACTGCTATTTGAAGACATTTAAAAATGAAGCCTAGTGTTGTCCTAGGCTCTCCATCCACTCTTCGAGCATTAAATAGATGTTTAACTTATTTTACATATTACTCACAGTTCATATGTTCACACATTCTTCATCACAGAGCATTTCAAATACTATTTCAAAATGGCAAGCTCTCCCATAAATAATCAGCAACTCCTGATATTTTAAGTTGTGAAAAACCTAATCACTTCTCCCTACATAAAGGAAATAAAGATGTCTCTACATTGGAAATACACTATTTCAAACCATATTATGCAGCAAGCATAAATATCCTGGTCCAGTCTCAGGGGTTTGTGCAAATAGATTAAGCTACAAAAATGTATCTCACATACAGAGGGGTTAGATATGTCTCATGAAGTCTCCATTAATGTCAGTCTAACAATTGTTAGTTCCCAACAGCTCTATTTAAATATATGTGCTATTTCGATTTGATGAACATTTCCTTATTTATCATATAATTCTTCCCCATTTTGACTGCCTCAATAGACTTGAAATGGTGTTTGGCTGTAGATCTCTAGATCTGTTTCTGTCAGTTACTGGATCAAAGCAATATGAAGCCTTTTAGGGTATATACTAATCATATAATTGGGAGAGGCTACATATAACATTCTTTGCACTATTACTTGTAGGTACTACCAAGGGTAACTTTTTGGACTTTGGGAATTTTTGAGCACTATAGCTCCCTAAACCAGAATATTCTATCTCTATCAAGATTTTATTAATTTGTTCTTCTACTCTGTTTGTAAATCAGCTAGAGCATATCCTCCTATTCTCTAATATTCCACCCTTTATTCTTTTTAAATTGCATTTTTAAATTCCATGTTTTCTCAGGAGTTCTCATCAAATTTTCCATTCTAGAGTAATTCAGGGGTGTACATGAAGGTTGTTTTTGTAGGATAACTTTTATGGAGATGATAATTTTATTCAGGTTATTTAATTTACATTGAGTATGTTTTTTTTTAAGTAAGCATATACCATGTTGGTCTTTCAGACCTGGATTAACTCACTCAGAATGGTATTTTGATCATTCATCTATTTGCCGGAAAATCTTATGATGTCCTTTATTTCTAAAAGAAAATATGTTCCATTTGTATATTCTCATTTTCATATTTTGTTAATTGATTGATAGGAAATCTGGTTGATTACAGGTATGATGTATTTTTTTTAGACAAAGTTTTTATATGTACTGTAACTTTACTTTATAGAGTAGGTTGTCCATGAGAAAGATTCACCTGAAATGGCTATCTGAGTAGTTTATTACTCAGAAGTATGTTGTTACTCAAGTGTATACCACCACCTTTGGGCTGATTCTGGCTATTACAAATAATGATTAGATGAACACAGATAAGTGTCCTTGTGGTATGAATAAGTATTGTTTGGTTATATAAACAAGTCTAATGGCATTGTGTTTTCAGGTAGGTTAATTTCAAATTATCTGATAAGCCATTATAGTGATTTTCAAATTAGTTATATTAGTATGTATTATAAGCCTCAGTAAAGAACAGCTTTATTATTAAACATTCTATTCATATATGCCTTCATCCATGTTTTAAATCTTAACTATTCTGATGTTTGAAATACAGTAGAATCACAGAATCAATTTTATTTTCACATTCCTGATGGCTATGAATTTTGAACATTTCCATGAATGTCATTTTGTCATTTAAAATTTTATTGAGAATTCTGCTTAGCTCTGTACTTAATTTTTAAAACAGATTTCTTTACCTTCACTGCAGTTATTTATATATTGTGGATCTCAGCCCTCTATAATTTGTGAAGTTAGTGAAGAGTTTTCTCATTCTCTTTTCTCACAATTTTATTATTTACTGTGTTTTTATCTGTGCAGAAACTCTCAATTCCAGTATTGATTGTGGAATTTTCTTATTTCTTTCCCTGACCAGTTATTATGCATAAAAACTGTGTTAATTTTTATATATCTGATAATGTGCTATAATACTGAAGTGTTATCAACTGTACAGGTCCCATCATAGAAATGTGGGCTTTACTTAGGTATGAAATGAGGGTTAGAAATCTAGAATGGGGGTAACAGTTATCTTGACAATTTTCAAGGAAAATCATGACTGGGTCAGCTATTCCTATGGATAATTGGATCCAAGCAGCCTATCAAATGTTTTTCAGATTCTAAGATGTTCAGTGTTTGTAGTTTGCAGCTTGGACATAATTTGCTTTTTGCTTTATTGTTTAGAATCCACAAATGAGTAAATCTCCTGCTTATCTTTTGTGTTCGTGATAATTAATATAGGAAAATATTCTTCAAATCCATCCATTTGCCTGAAAAATTCAGGACATTTTCAATTACTGCTGAATTGTACTCCACTGGGATGATGTGCCACAGTGTGCTAAACCATTGTTCAGTAGAGGGGCATCTAGGTTGATTCCCGGTTCTTGCAATTACAAATAATGCTGCAATAAACATAGTTGAGCCATTGTGCTTGGAGTTCAATTGTGCAATTATAGGGGACATGCACAATAGTGTTTTTGCTGGATCATTGGATAGATGGGTTCCCACTTTTAAGAGAAACCACTCTACTGCATTCCAGAGAGGCTGAAATAGCTTACTTCAATGTTGGATGGATGAACTCCCATCACCAATGGAGGAGTGTTGCCCTTACTCCACAACCACTCCAGCATAGGCTGTCAGCTGTGTCTTTAATCTTAACCAATCTAACAGGTGCATGGTGGTATCTCAAAGTTGTTTTGATTTGAATTTCTCTGATGGCTAAAGATGTTGAGCAATTTTTTAATGCCTTTCAGCCATTTGTAATTCTCCTGCTGAGAATTCGCCCTTTATGTCTGAACCCCATTTTTTGAACCCAATGAGCACTCTTTAAACCCCACCATGTGAGTGAACTGTGAACTCTAACATATATGCTGTACAATGTTATAAAGGTCAGAAGTTTTAGTTTTTCTTTTCAAGACATGACTTATCCTTCTATTCCTAAATATTGGGTAAAGTATTTGCTGCCTCTCCATTGGAGTTCTTAACTTTTTATAGATGGTTGAACTGGGACAAGGAAGGGCTCTGTGGAAAGCAGAAGAATCATGAAGTGTAGCATCTGTAGTTGTTGTTTACAACACAAAGTTAAAAAAAATAAGAATCTATGACAGAGTCGTAAGACACAAACAACATGATGAACCAAAAATATGTTTTTCAACAAACCACAAATTTGTGAGGAATTCATCTTTGAAAGACTTAAGATTTACAACCCTTAGTGCTCAAGATCCATGGAATGTTTCTCATTTTAAATTGCAAACACAAAATCATCACAGCTGAAATTCATGATAAAAAATGCACTATAACCACATACAAATTTACAAGAAAAAAGATATCAAATATAAACAAAAGAAGATACAAAAATATTAAACAGTAAAACATTCTATTTATAATGAGAGTAGTGATATTTAACTGCAATATGTAGGAATATTTTGATTTTGTTTCAAAAATTATTACAAATAACTCACAATTGGTTTACTGATTCAGGTGAATCTTGTTGTCAATGAATTTCTCACACACTCATCTCTCCTATTGATTGATCACTTTCAGTTCATTTAGAATAATACGTTTTTAAATCAAGTCATGATGGTTTACAAATGCCATTACTCATAAACACACATACACACACAGAGAGAAAATGTCTGTTTCTTTTTCATACTCATTTTTTTTATATTGGCCGTTGAAGAAGGCCATTTCAGAAAAATATTACAAAAACAATAATAGAGCCTTTTATATAAGAGATTTTTATTTAAATAGGTTTAGTGTGTTTACCTTAAAAAGATAAATTTAATAATAATTTTTTTCAGTATTGATGTGAGATGTTGATAATCTTAATTATCTAGTCTTTAATCCCATCAAAGACCAAAAGAAAAAAATTAAATGACATGAGTAAGGTGAAGTATAAGCTAACAAATTTTAAAATTTAAGATTGAATTAGAGAACTTCCAGCTTCCTGGATAGTCCGTCACAACACTTTTTGTACCATTAAAACTTTTAAATTTTTTATTACGTATCTACTATATATGACATATCTCTTCTGAAGCATGGAATTTGGGAAATTATTTTGCAGATATAAGTTTATTTTTTATTTTGTGCTTATTGTTTGGATTAGGCAGTGTTTACTGTGAGCAGGAGTCAAGGCAACTTTTTTGCACAACAAGACATTATTTGGCAAAGAATGGAATCTCAAGGTGTGGTTTCTGTAATTCCAAATATCTTCTTGGGAAATAAACTGAGGTGAACCAAACAACTGTGTCTCTTGCAGTCAAATTTGAAAACAAAACAATTAAATGTCATATGTTCTAGGTTTGTAATTGTTTAATACTGTTTATTTATTAGATATATTTTCTTATATATTTAGAATACTTAATTAGCATGACTATAA
>PVIH01023885.1:0-23875 GCA_004025045.1 Sigmodon hispidus
CTCTTCATTGCTCAGTTCAGGTCTTGTATTTGTAAGATCGCCACTCTCTTCTGGAGTTACCATGTTGTCCTTTGTATTATTATGTAATTTCTTGCACTGACGTTTGCCCATGGCTTCAGTGGTTCATGATTAGATGGGTCCTGGTCAGTTGTGGCACTTGGGTTTGTGTGTCTCCTGTCACCTCTCTGGTCAGGGTTTGGTTCTGTCTTTCAGAGACCCCTGCAGTTGTTGGTTCGCTCAGTTCAAGGTTGTGGTGGGTAGCCGTGCAGATTCCCTCAGCTGAGGCCTGCCGATCCCTCCTCACCTCTGGTCAGGGTCCGAATCTGCCCCTCAGAGACCCCTGCAGTTGGTTCGCTCAGTTCGCTCAGTTCGATGTCGTAGTGGGGAGCCGTGCAGATTCCCTCAGCAGGAGCTGTGGGTGTGGCCAGGGGCAGAGTTCAGCTGCTCCTGCTCCAGAGTGCACTGGGATTCCGCAGAGAGCACCCGGTCCCACCAAAAAGAAATTTTTAAGAGCTGCAAAAGGAAAGGGCTAACTTACCTATTAAGGCAGACCTATCAGAATAACACCAGACTACTCAATGGAAACAATGAAAACAAGAAGGTTCTGGTCAGAAGTTACACAGACACTAAAAGAGCATGGCTGCCAAACCAGACTACTATACCCAGCAAAACTATCAATCACCATACATGGAGTAAGCAAGATACTTCACCACAAAATCAGATTTAAACATTATTTGTTTATAAATCAGGCCCTATAGAAAGTACTAGAGGGAAAACTACAACCTAAGGATCCTAGATATAGCCATGAAACTACAAACAATCAATAATCCCACAGAAGAAAAGCCCAAAGAAATACGCACAAGCTACCACTAAAAATGACAGGAAATAATAATCATTGGTCATTAATATCCTTTAATATCAATGGACTCAATTCACCTATTAAAAGATACACCCTAAAATGATGAATACAAAAACAGAAGCCATCCTTCTGCTGCATACAAGAAACACACCTCAACTTCAAAAACAGATACAGGTTGGGAAGAGAATTTATAATCAAATGGCCCCAAGAAACAAACTGGTGTTGTCATCCTAATATCTAACAAAGTAGACTTCAAGCTAAAATCAATTAAAAGAGATCAGGATAGACATTACTTATTCATCTCAGGAAAAACTGATCAAGATGAGATCTTAACCCTAAATATTTATGCCCCTAATTTAAGGGTACCTACATATGTAAAAGAAACACTATTAAAGCTTAAACCCCACATAAAATGTCACACTCTAATACGGGGAGACATCAATACCCCACTTTCACCTTTGGATAGCACAACCAGACAGAGACTCAATAGAGAAATAAGGGGTCTAACAGAGGTTGTAATGCAAATGGAGTTAATAGATATTTACAGAAGCTTCCACCCAAACACAAAAGAATATACATATTTCTCAGCACCACATGGAACTTTCTCTAAAATTGACCACATAATTGATC
The DNA here is from genome assembly GCA_004025045.1 of Sigmodon hispidus. Classification (NCBI taxonomy): domain Eukaryota; kingdom Metazoa; phylum Chordata; class Mammalia; order Rodentia; family Cricetidae; genus Sigmodon; species Sigmodon hispidus. The sequence goes on from PVIH01023885.1 coordinate 1,490, forward strand.
ATAAAGCAAATATCAATAGATACATAAAATAGAAATAACCCCTTGTATCAAATCAGACCACCATGGTTTAAAGTTAGACTTCAATAACATCAAAAATCACAGAAAGCCTATCATCTTTGGAAACTAAACATCACTCAACTGAATCAACTCTGGGTCAAGGAAGAAATTAAGACAGAAAGCAAAAATTTCCTAAAATTTAGCGAAAATGAATCCACAACATACCAAAACTTATCGAACACAATGAAAGCAGTTTTAAGAGGAAAATTCATAGCACTAGATGCCTATATGAAAAACCTAGAAAAATCCGACACAAGAGAACTAACAGCACAGCTGAAAGCCTTAGAACAATTAGAAGCAAACTCACCTAGAAGGAGTAGACAGCAGGAAATAATCAAACTTAGAGTTGAAATCAATACAATTGAAACAAAAAGAACAATACAAAGAATCAATGAATCAAAGAGTTGGTTCTTTGAGAAAGTCAACAAGGTAGATAAACCCTTATCCAAACTAACAAAAAAGCAGAGAGAGACAGAGTATCCAAATCAACAAAATCAGAAATGAAAAGGGGGACATAACAACAGACCACCAGGAAATCCAGAAAATTATCAGGTCATACTTTGAAAATCTATACTCCACAAAAATGGAAAACCTAGAAGAAATAGACAGCTTTCTTGACAGGTACCACTTACAAAATTAAATCAAGATCAGATTAAAGACTCAAACACACTTATAACCTCAAAGGAAATTGAAGATGTTATTAAAAACCTCCCAAGTAAAAGCAACCCAGGTCAAGATGGTTTAAGTGCAGAATTCTACAAGACATTCAAAGAACTAATAGCAATACTCCTCAAACTGTTTCATACCATAGAAACTGAAGGAATATTGCCAAACTCTGTTTATGAGGCCACAATCACCTTGATACCCAAGCCACTCAAAGACACAGCAAAGAAAGATAATTACAAACCAATTTCCCTCATGAATATTGAAACATTCAATATTCATGAACCCTAACCCTAACCCTATATCCCAGCCTGGGAGGGAGAGTTGAGCTCCCATAGCTATCATTTCTGCTCCCGGGACCAAGTGCTGTCTGCAGAGTCCCAGCGCACTCTGGAGCAGGGGCAGATAAACTCTGCAGGTCACCAGACCTGCAGTTCCTGCTGAGGGAAGCTGCATGGCTACCCACCGCCATGCTAAAATTCTCAACAAAATTCTGGCAAACTGAATATAACAACATATAAAAAATATCATCCACCACAGTCAAGTAGGCTTCATCCCAGAAATGCAGGGATGGTTCAACATATATGAAAAACTGTAAATGTCATCCGTCAGATAAACAAACTAAAAAAAAAAAAAAAAAAAAAAAAAAAAAAAACCACATGAACATTTCCTTAGATGCTGAAAAAGCCTTTGACAAAATTCAACACTCCTTTATACTAAAAGTCCTAGAGAGAGCAGGAATACAGGGAAATATCTAAATATAATAAAGGCGATTTACAAGAAGCCATCAGCCAATTATCAAACTAAATAGAGAAATATTAAAAGCAATCTTACTAAAATCAGGAAGTAGACAAGGCTGTGCCCTCCCCCCTTATCTATTTAATATAGTTCTAGAAGTTTTAGCTAAAGCAATAAGGGAACACAAAGGGGTTAAGAAGATATAAATTGGAAAAGAAGAAGTGAAACTATCTCTATTTCCAGATATGATTGAATACTTAAGTGACCCACAAAATTCTACCAGGGAACTTCTACAGCTGATAAACACCTTCAACAATATAGCAGGATACAAGATTAACTCAAAGAAATCAGTTGCCCTCCTAAACACTACAGACAAAAGGGCTGAAAAAGAAATAAGAAAAACATCACCCTTTATAATAACTACAAATAGCATTAAATACCTTGGTATAACTATAACCAAAGAAGTATCAGATATGTTTGACAAAAATTTTAAATCTCTATAGAAAGAAATTGAAGAGGATATCAGAAAATGGAAAGATGTTCTTGGATAGGTAGGATCCACATAGTAAAAAATGGCCATCTTACCAAAAGCAATCTACAAATTCAATGCAATTCTCATCAAAATCCCAACACAATTTTTTTTACAGACCTTGAAAGAACAACACTCAATTTCATTTGGAATAACAGGAAAGCCAGGATTGTCAAAACAATTTTGCTCAACAAAAGAACCTCAGGAGGCATCACCATCCCCAACTTCAAGTTATACTATAGAGCTACAGTACTGGCATAAAAACAGACTTGTAGATCAATGGAACTGAACTGAAGACCCATACATTAACCCACACACCTATGAACACCTGATCTTTGACAAAGAGGTCAAAAATATTCAATGGAAAAAATATAGTATCTCCAACAAATGTGTTGGCATAACTGGATGGTAGTGTGTAGAAAAATGCAAATAGATCCAAGCCTATCACCCTGCACAAAACTCAAATCCAAGTGGATCAAAGACTTCCACATAAACCCAGCCACACTGAACTTGAGAGAAAAGAAAGTGGGAAATACCCTCCAATGCACTGGCACAGGTGACCACTTTCTAAATATAACACCAGTAGCACAGACACTAAGAACAATAATCAATAAGTGGGACCTCCTGAAACTGAGAAGCTTCTGTAAGCCAAGGACACAGTAATTAAGACAAAACAATAGCCTACAGAATGGGAAAAAGATTTTCACCAGCCCTATAAGTGACAGAGGACTGATCTCTAAAATATATAGAGAACTCAAGAAACTAGAGCCCAAAACCTTGAATAACCTAATCAAAAAATGGGATTCAGAACTAAAAAGGGAATTCTCAGCAGAAGAATTACAAATGGCTGAAAAGCACTTGAAAAAGTGTTCAACATCTTTAGCCATCAGAGAAATGTAAAGCAAAACATCTTACACCTGTCAGAATGGCTAAAATTAAAAACACAGTTAACAGCCTATGCTTGAGAGGATGCGGAGCAAAGGGAGCTCCGTTGTTGGTGGGAGTGTAAGTTTCTTCAGCTACTCTGGAATGCAATGTGGAGGTTTCTCAGAAAACTGTGAATCAATCTCCCCAGAGATCCAGCAATACCACTATTGGGCATATACCCTAAAGATGCATGTTCATAATGCAAAAGCATTAGCTCAACTATATTCATAGCAGCATTATTAGTAATAGCAAGAACCTGGAAACAACTTAGATGCCCCTCAACTGAGGAATGGATTAACAAATTATGGTACATCTACACAATGGAATACTACTCAGCAGTGTAAAAAAAAAAATGACATCCTAAAATTCACGGGCAAATGGATGGATCTGGAGAATATCCTCCTGAGTGAGGTATCACAAACCCAGAAAGATAAGCAGGGGATGTACTTACTCATTAGTGGACTTTAAACAAAAAGCAAGGAACATCCAAGCTGAAAACCACAACTACTAAACAGCTTGGGATCTCAAGCAATTTGGACCAGCATCTTGGAACCCATTCCCTCCAGAGGAACACGTAACCCAGTCTTGATATTAGGATGAAGAAATCAGACTTGTCTGGAGTGGAAGATGAATTAATCCACCTTGGGACCTCTTGCCCTTTCTTGGGAGGAGATGAGGGTATGGGGAGAAGTGAGAGTGATCAGGAGGGGTGGGGACGGGAAAGAGAATTTGAACAAGGGGATACATGGATAAAATAATGAGACTTTATTCTATAAAAAAAATTTTAAAAGTCAAATGATATTGGCAATGTCCCAAATAGAGATCAGTCAACTGTAAATAGTTGCCTTCAAGTTGGGCTCCTAGAGGTGAACTAAGCCAAAGGGTCTCTTGGAGAGATGACCAAAGTGAGACTACAATGGCATTTTACAGAATGAAAATTAAAAGTGGCTCCTAACAGGTCATACCAGAGACCTAGAGCCAACAGAATTGGACCTGATAGAGCTGGACCCAACAGAATCAAATGTGAACCTTGGGTCTCAGACCATAGCCTAAAGAAGATGGCTTTACAACTGTTTCCTTATGGATCAGCAACAATGATATGTCTGTTATGGTCAATTCCTCTGCTACCAGAATAGCAGGAAGCATGGGCTGTCTCTCAGGTCAGGCCCAGCTTGTTCTTTCTGGGGAAGGTAATGGCCAATGGATTCTTTGGAAGCCTTACACAGGAATGAGATAAACTGAAACATTTTCAAATGTTTTAATTCAAACTGGGAAAGTAGTACTGCTCTTTTCAAGTTATCTGAAGACAGATAAAAGAATATGGAACAGTGAGTGTCCATGTTGGCCTGGATCACATTCTACGTTGACATGATACATACATTGTGGCTGAGTTGTAAGATGATATTCAAAAATTATGCAGCATTTTTATACAAAGTCAAGATTTTTCTAGCATAATATTGACCTCTATACTGTTAAGAAAAAAACCCTAAATTCCAAAAATCTATTATCACTAAGTATGAGCCAATTAGTATTATGGTAACATAGAGGTCTTCAGTCAAAGAATTTAATACAATTGAGGACAAAAGACACATACTCTACATTTCTCATGACACATGCAAAATTGCAAAACTCAAGTTAATACAGATTTTGCACTGTTTTCCTTTCTGATGACTACAGCCTGCAGGTGCTGAAGTTCTCCGCTGTCTTCTGACTGAGCAGCTGCCTCGGCTGAAACTGGAAACCTGATGTTTTATCTTCTCCATGATGTTGTCCTTCAGGAAGTAGCCATTGTAAAATGAGCCAACAAAGAGTACTCATGACTGCCAGTGCAACTGCTGCTGTAATCACTTCCCATCATGCTACCAGTCTATGATGCAGCTAAATTAGCCTTGCATCACTTGTGTGCATATGAATTATAACCAAAACCTCTTACAAAAATAGAAAAAAAGTAAGAAGCTCAGATATTTGGGCTACAGTAATGACTATTCTTACTTAAAACTGGAGTCCAGCATGCTTAATTCCTTAAACTCTAGACACTGTGTTGTACTATTGATAACCACAGTAGGACACCTATGTGCATGGCACCTTCAAACTCTGTCTTCACTACAGTACCCCAACATAGCACATTATCCCTGGACAGGCATGCCTTTCCAGGGTCACAGTCTCAACCAACAGGTACTTACTCTGCAGTCTGCCTGCCACATGCTGACTGAGCCAAAAGACTGTATGAGGAATAGAGATCTAGATGGCACACATGACAGGTAACTGGTAGGCATTATAAGAAAGTCTTTAGGAAGGACTTGACATGGGGGCATTCTCTTTCTGCCTTTGGACACTGCTGTCTATCTTCATACAATACTCACAAATGTGCCTGGAAAGTCTGGAACCAGGAAAGAAGCCAACACATGTAGAAAAGTTACCAGACAATTGGATGGATCTAAAAAAGTCATACTGAGTGAGGTAATACAGACCCAGAAATATAAACATGGTATTATATAAACATAACATCATAAGTTGATGTTAGATATAAAGCAAAGGATAACCAGGCTACAATCTACAATGCCAGAGCAGCTAGGTAACAAGGAAGAACTTAAAAAGACATCCATGGATTCCTCTGGAAAAGAGAAATAGAAAAGAACTCCTGAAAACTTCATCCAGCAACTGATGGAAGCAGACACAGAGATCCATAACTAAGCACTGGGTCTAGCTCCCAGTCCAGCAGAAGAGAGGGAGGAGAGATTATATGAGCAAAGGGATCAAGATCATAATAAGGAAACTCACAAAGACAACTGACTCAAGCTATTGGGAGCTCACTAACTCTAAATGACAGCTGAAGAATCTTCATGGAACTGAAGCCCTCCAAATGTAGGTGACAGCCAAATAGTGTGGCCAGTTTATAGGGTCTCTTGCAGTCAGACCAGAGTTTATTCCTGGCACATGAACTGACTTCTTGGAGCCTATCCCTCCCCTACAAAGGAACATCTTGCTCATCTTTGACACTGGGGGGAAGGGCCTGGTCTACCTCAACTGGAGATGCCAGACCACCCTGACTCACCCTGGGAGTCCTTACCCTCTCTGAAGAATAGATGAGAAGATGGGATGGGGGAAATCCAGGGGAGGACTCAGAAAAGGGAAGGGACAGGGAGCAGGGGTGATATGTTTAAAAAGAGAGAGAGAGAGAAGGAGGAAGAGGAAGAGGAAAAGGAGAAAAATAAGCCAGAATCACAAGACTCTATACAGATGAAACGCAACCTTTGAATATAATTTTGCAATAAACAAGTGTCCTTACAGTACTAAGTGTGGATGAATACACCTATAACAACAACAAAAATATCATGAGTTTCAAGGCAGCCTTTGCTGCTTAGTGAGCTCAATGCCGTCCTAGGCTATATAGTGAGACCCTGTCTCAAAAATAAAATAAAATAAAAACCTAGGGCTGAACTAATAGCTTTATGGTTAAAAGCAAATTTCAGCCTTTGCAAAGGACCTGAGTTCAGATCTCAGCATCTCATCACAATCTGTCTGTGACTCCAGTTCCAGAGGGTCTGACACCCTCTTCTGGCCTCCACAGACTCTGCATGCATGTGGCATATAGAAATGCATGTAGGCAAAACACTCATACACATACAATAAAAATAAATACATCTTTTAAATTAAAATAATAATTTTCATCATTTAAGTTACTTTTTACTGCTTTGGGGTCCTATTGCCAAATATCTGAACTCATAGAACTGTCAAGTATAGAAATCAACAGGTTAAAATGTCTTCATCTTCTATAATGAGATTTATATAATTCACGTCTAACACCTTCTTACTCCTACATCATTTCTAAATATTGTTTATTACATGCTGTACCTACAGGGTTATGCAGGGTTGTGAAACCCAGGGGACAGTGTGAAAAGGAAACTATGTTCTGAACATCAAAGCTGTGCAAAGATGACTTCGGGAATACAATCATCACTTGGCAACAGTTCTAACGCACAAATTAAACCTCTGGTGACACAGAGGCCCTTGAAACACTCTTGCTTTTGTAGAGTAGAAGAGCAGTGTAGGTGAGGCTGTTTATATCTATCTATTACTAGTAAGCAATAGGCCCAGTAATGAACATGGGTACCAAGGCATCTAAATAGTAGCTCTCCACTGGTGGAGTCCCAACACCTCCTCTCTCCCCTATTCAGACACTGGCCATGTCTGGAGATGTTTTGGGTTGTCACACTGTGGAAAAGGGCTACTAGCAGTGAATGGGGAATGCAGAGGTGATACAAAAATATCCTATAATGCATGGAACAGCCTCCTACACTTAAAGATCCTATGACCCACCATGACAATGGTGTGAGGTGCAGAAACCTTGGTCTAATGTGACAGGACTCTTTCTACAAGGTAGCCACAAAGCACTGAGTTGATAACTAACTGTTCTATGTTGATTTAGAAGTTTGTTGCTACATGTTTCAAGCTCAAAATAACAAGATAGCATTTTCAGAGTTCAAGGACACGCACGTAGCATGTCATTTTGGAGTATGCTCAGAATCTGCTCTGTCTGAATGATGGTCTGCATTGCACCAACTTGCCACCACTCTGGAGACAGGTAAGAGTACTTTGCAACCTCAGCAAGTATACTGACCTAGTGTGATGCCTTAATCTGCTCATAAAAGGTGAAATTTTCTGAGTGTGCCCAGAATGAACAGAGATCTCATTAATTAAACTTGAACCATGTGCCTTGAATCATAAAATTGATGGAATGATGAATGAATCAATAAGAAATATATTTTATCTAAGTCAAAAGAACACAATATAAAATTTAAATCTCCACTAACCGGATGTAAACTCAAAAAAGTCATCAAATAGAGTGTGCCTTCTTAATAAATGTAAATATAGTATCTTTCCCATCTCACCTCCATGAGCACCTTAGACCTCTTTTACTTAAAACACAAAGAAGCTCAAATCTGTGTGCTGTATGCCATGCTACCTGTCTTGCAGTTCTGCCTGCCCACTGGTCTCTAGTCGACTGCCCTACATTCGATGGGTTTGAGTCAATGCAAGTTGCTAGGTGGGCAGGGTGTTAACTACAGCATATGCCAAGATGGTGCCAAGGGAGACTAGCACAGGAGATTAGGTCTAAGCCCAGACAACAAATGCATATAAACGGTGAGGAAATTAACAGCCCTGAGTTTGATGCATTCCCCATAAACAGCCAGAGTAGGTTTGTCAGCATCTCCAGCTAACAAATGAATCTTGGTGAAAACAATACCTGGGTATTCATGGAACCCAAGGAGTATTCTTATTCTTTGTAGGGAGCCACTTGAAAAGGCAGACACCTCCTAATCTCCCTTGAACACAGGCATGGCAGCCCATGGCTCTTGCACAACAGAGATCAGGACTGGAGCTGCTACTACTCAGCCTAGCCCACAGTTTCCCATTTATGTTTCTATCTCTGCACTAAAATACCTTCCCAGTTCACAGACTGTTTGAAAAACTAAAATTAGGAAACTAAAATTAGCAAATAAACATGGCTTTGAAAGTGAAGAGGTAGAAACCGTCCCATAAAAAGACCACCATACCAGATGGTTTGGGGCATACTGTGCCAACACTGAAGGAATGCTCATTCTATACAGATGTAGTCTTCCAAAGAAACAGAGCACAAAAAATATTAAGAAATACCCCAACCCATTAATTATAGGAGGATATCAACACAATTACAAAATAGTAACTAGCAGGAGGGGACAATAGGCCAAGTCCACTCATAAATGTAAACAAAAAATCCTAAAAAAAAAAAAAAAACTAGCAAAATCTGTTTAAAAGGTGTTATATCATAACTAAACTTGGCAAAAAAGAAATTTACAAAGATGGTTAAACATTAGAAACTCAGTGTCCTTGGGAGCAATGACTCAGCAAGAGAACCAGAGTTCAGATTCTCATAGACTATGTAAATGCCAGGTTAAGATTGCTGTTCACCTGTAATTCCGGATTGGAAGGCAGATATGGGGATCCCTGAGTGAGATGGCTAGTAAAACCAGCCAAATCAGCGAGCTCTGGGTTCAACTGAGAGGTCTTTCCTCCAGAATTAGGAGGACAGCCGTACAGGAAGATTCCCTCACCATCATCAGGCCTTTCACTTATGTAAACATCATAAACCCATGTGCACACCACACACAAAAAGAAGAACAAAAGAAAATCAATATATTTGAAGGACACAGTGATGGTTCTCCCTGTAAAAACAGCACTCAAGAGACAGAGGCAGGAGGATCTTAGCTACTTAGTAAGAACATATTCCCAAAGCCCATGGATCCCACATAATGGAAGGAGAAGCAGCTCCTACAAAATGTCCTCTGACCTACACACACACACACACACACACACACACACACACACATACACACACACACACACACACACATTAAGCAAATAAATAATATAAAAAATATTTATATAAGAAAAGAAACATCTAGCTCAAGGCTTAAACTAAATCCCTGGTTGTTCTTTCCATTTGGTTTCTTGGCTGTTTCTTGAGAGGCTTACAGGATGACTCACAGCAGACAGATGTCACTTTTCCTCTAGATCCTCCAAGCTCCTTTACTTTCTACATTACTAATCCTGGCTGGCAAACACCATGTTTCCTCCCCAGTTTACAGAACGCCATGCTAACTTTCTGCTCCATGGGCACCTCTGTAGAGGGGTTTGAACCAACATACATCAGCGACTGTGTAACATTCCCAGATGACTGCATTTAGCCGACGCCGAGCTTTCAGAGAGAAGAGTCCAGATGATTAAGTAACAGGAAATTTTGACAACTGCTAAACCAATTTCAACACAGAGGATGAAATGCTCGCTCCTTTAAACTGACAGTTATAAAATCATATGCTGGTTATTGTATCTCTTTCAGGAGACGTGATAGATTTTCTCTAAAAGCCTTTCAGAGAGAGAGTAAAACAGGAGCTGCCTACCCGAGAAGTTATCTGCTCTTTCTAGAAGTTAAGAAGCAGACTGAACGGATGTGCCCAAAGGCCTCCCCAGGAGGACAGGCTGGCCACAATGCCAAGGAGAAGAGTGGCATGTGACCCCTGGAGGAAAGTGTGACATATGCCCTGATTAATCCCAGCAGTCCTACAGGTCACAGACCAGAATCTGGAGAGATAGGATTGGTGATTTCTTTCTGTCCTAAGACATGATTTTCCTGTTCTGGGGCATGGGGGACCACTATGTAGCCTTTGTTTTTAAGAACAGAATCCAGGGCTGGAGAGATGGCTCAGAGGTTAAGAGCACTGACTGCTCCTCCAGAGGTCCTGAATTCAATTCCCAGCAACTACATGGTGGCTCACAACCATCTATGATGACTTCTGGTACCCTCTTCTGTATACTGTATACATAATAAATAATTTTTTAAAAAAGAACAGAATCCAAATGCGTCTGAGTTATGAAGAGTTCAGACACCAAACCAACACTTGGATGAATGGAATGAAAAGAACCACATGAGTCCCTCTGAGAAGACACATGGTTCTGAAAATTGATAGAGAAAGTGCTATTGATAGATGCTGGAGTTCAGTGGATGCCAAGGGCCTGAGCAATCTGTTTTAAGAATCCAGTAAGCCATAAGCAAATGGCCTTTCCTTAGCACAAACCTAAGGCTCAGGAAAGAGACCCAGCCCCAAATTACACAACCTGTGTTCTAAACATGATATGAACTCAACCCAGACAAGAGTCAATGCTAACAATAAATGGCAGACACACTCCGAGCCTGGACCACAGAGTCCCCCAAGAAAGAGCAATGAGGAAACTGTCCAGAGCAGAAAGTCAAGGAATGACAATCTGACATACCAGTTGTTAGAGCTGGTGGGAAAGTTTTCAATTTCAGGGTTCATGGAATTTTAATGCTGATTTTGCCACCTTTTACTAGTCATCATTTTATAGATTGAATCCACAGAAAATCCTAGAGTTTTCAATCATGGTGGCTTCTTCTACCACCAAAGTAGAAATGCCAAACTGCACTGCTACATCTTGGTTTGACTTTCGCCTCCTCTTCATCCAGCCCTGACCCATCCAGCCCTGCTTGGCAGGCACCAGGGGAGATCCACATCCACAGGCATATGTACAATAGAGACCCACACTAGTATAAGTGAGAAGCTGCCCAGTCTGTGACACCTCAGAAATAAGCTGGGACCCCACAGGGGTAGCTGTTTGAGGGAAAAGACAGTGTTTCCCCACAGGATCCCCTGGGTGAGTCTGAGGACAGGACTTGTTATTTATGTCAGGTCCTAAGGTCAGAGGATCCAGGAAAGGAGAAGTTGGCACACACAGGATTCTAGTAAGCACCCAGGGCTCAGAGAGAGTAAACATCCAATTGAAAATCTAGATCAATGGAAGAGTTGTGAAGTTCAGATGGTCCTCCCGGGTTTTCAGAGTGTGCCTGAGCCTACACGTAAGCCAGGAAGACCTGTGGAACCTGAGAGCCAGGATGATCCTGAGGGCTAGACACAGACTGTTTAATAACTGCCTGATGTGCATAGGTGTGTGGCTGAAAGGACGGGTGTGTTGACAGTCTTTCTTTGAGGTGCTGGAGGTTCCTTCTATTTTAATAAATCTTCCACCTGACACAAACAATAAGTTTCTCTCTACAGGAAAGTTGTGTATGTATGTGTGTGGGGTATGTATTTGTGTGTAGATGTATATGTGGTATGTATAAGGTACACACAGGTATGGGTACATGTGCACATGCATGTATACATGCATGCAGGAGCCAAAGGTCAGCATCAAATATCTTCCTTAGTTGCTGTCCACATTACTGTTGTTGTTGTTATTACTATTAAAGGTCTATCACTAAACCCAGAACTCAATGATTCGACTAGACTGGCTGGCTAGTGAACTCCAAGGGTGCTCCTGTCACTGCCTCACCATCACTGGGATTACAGATAGAAACTTCTTACATGAGAACTGGGAATCTAAACTCAGGTGTTTGTGTTTGTTAAATAAGTACTCTGCCACTAAGAAACTCTCCCCAATACCCCCCGCAAACTGCTTTAAAAAAATCTGTTAGATTGCCATGCCTCTCAGATGACAGTGTCAGCCGAGAAGCCTGGCAAGACTCTCCTGGTTTGCCTACCTGCTTTCTCTCCTGCCCCACAAATCCCATTTAACCCAATATTCCTTCTGCTCTTTAGGCCTTGACTGGAAAAGGCTGCTGGAAACTGCTCTGAGGCTCAGGCTTGGGGCCTCTGCTAGTCTCCAGGCCTCCCATTAAGGCAGATCAGCCAGGCATGCTTTGCAGAGGCCACTCTGAAAGATGCTTCTTCTGTGTACCTTTGGCAACACCTTTCTCTTCCCTGCTTGCACTCTTAGCATTTCAAGAGCGATTCTGTGCAGTGTCTGCATTTGTAGGCATGGAACACATGATGATTAAAAAAAAGGGGGGGGGGAGCTTTATTTTCAGATAGCCACTTTCTTCCCTAAACTTTTTTGCTCCTTCTGAAACATCTTGTTAAATATTCTCAGGGCTCCTGTGTCTGGCTGTTTGATTAGATGAGCTGCTAAACCTGGAGATGTCACACTTCCTTTAGGGGTGTGTGTGTGTGTGTGTGTGTGTGTGTGTGTGTGTCTAGGCAGGGGACACTGCATCTCTGGTGCTGAGCTGAGGAGGAGTGGCATAGGTACATATCCATATTCTCATTGCCAAGAAGGAGGGAGGTCACATGTGAGCGTCAACGGCCTGCAGAAAGTGGGAGTGACGTGGGACATGCAGCATCAGTTTAGCTACTGCTAGGCCAGTTTCCCTATATGAGGCAGTGCAGGCTCAAGACTGCTTCATGTTGAGGTAGAGCCACAGTAGACAACTGTCTGCCAAGCTTGTGGGTCTTAAACATGTGTATTTGGGATCAGAGACCTGCATGGACACAGTGAGGCACTATACTAAGAAGGCTTATTAAAAGACTGTGTAGTGCTCTTTTAGAAGACCAAAGTTGGGTTCCCAATAGTTATACTGGGTAGCTCACAACTGCCAATTAACTCCAACTCCAAAGGACCCAACAACCTTTTCTGGCCCCTGTGTGTACATGCCTCATGTTCATATACCTGCAAACACATGCACAACATACACATATGCATCATAACATATAAGATAAACCTTTAAGCTTTTTTTAAGTCTATGTGTGTGACTACCTGAATGTATGCCACATGTGTACAGGCACCTATGGAGGCCAGAAGAGGGAGTCAAATCTCCTAGCAGGGGTTACAGGCAATTGTGAACCAGCTAACATGGGTGATGTAAACTCAGGTTCTCTATAAGAGCAGTGTGCACTCTTAACCACTGAACCACCTCTCCAGCCTCTGATTAAAATTAATCTTTTTTAATGCTGTGGGAGAAAAATGGCCTGGCATTACGGTATCTGTCTTTATCATATATTAAGTTAGTGTCAGTGCTCAGTTGTGATCCTGCAGTAAGTGAAAGGCTACCTGACACAGACTGAAGGATGTACCTTTAGCCATCTGATCCTGGGCTAAGCTGCTGCTTCATCCTTGCAAGTGCATGTACACGATACATGTGTGTACATGGGCACACACAGGCACTAGAGAGAAATCCTGCAACACATGAATACGCTTTATCCCCAAAGGCTCATGCACTACAGGACAGAACTGAAAGGCAGCAAAGCCTTTAAGAGGACAATGGGACAATGAGGGTACCATCTTTCAGAAAGGACTGCTACCCATCAAGAGAGACTAGGGTAGGCTTCACAACAGTGAGTGACTGACCATGAAGATGGAACATTATGAAGCCAACTCTACTCCCCATGCTCCTTCTCTGGTTTCCACTCTTACTCTGTGACCTCTTCTTTCTGTCCCCACCACCTGCTCTTGTAGGCATTCTCACCACACAATCCTACCCATCAATGTAACATCACCAGAAGGCCCTTTACAGAAGCTAAACAGGACTGACTTACTTCCTCCAAAATTGTGAGCTAAGGAAGCCTTCTGGTTTATCAAGAACTCGACCTCAGTAATTTTGTCACAGCAATACAAAATAAACTAAGTAGGTGTTTATCAAATGACTTCCTCTTATCCTTTAGCCATAAAAGCAAAAGGTACTGGTAATAGTTTAGGGGCTGTTATTAGTATTCCTGTGTTGGCTTCAATAAATACTACAAGAAACACAAACATGGGCCCCTGACTGGGGAAGTTTGGAAAAACAAAATTCAACACTATAAAACACAGACAAATGACTACCAGGCAATGCACCATTCACCAATTTAGTTTCTACTGCTCCAAGAAAGCAAAACTCATGAGATGATAGCAAGTTGTACAGAGAATTAAATGTGAACTATCTTGTTTTGATTGTTTTATTATTGTTGTTTTGAAACAGGGACTCACTACTTAGCACTGGCTGTTCTGGAACTTGCTATGTAGACCAGGATGGCCTTGAACTTATAGAGAGCCATCTGCCTCTGCTGGGATAAAAAAACATGTGCCACTATGCCCAGTAATTGCCTTGTTAATGTAAGTTTGGTTCTAAAGAAACGTCATGAAGGAGAATAGAACTTCAAATCAAACAAATCAAATAAAAACCAATAAGGCTTTGTAGGTCCTTGACCTAGAACAGAAAGTATAGTGTGAGCCAGCTGAGGGCAGCCTAAAATTTTTTTTAAATAATAATACAGCAAAGCATGATTAAGACAAGAACAGTAACAGCGACAAAAAATGCTCCCTTGAGATGTGTGCTCCCTTGAGATGTGTGCTTTTGTCCAAGATAGGACAACAAACCAACTCACTCCTATGAGAGAGAGAGAGAGAGAGAGAGAGAGAGAGAGAGAGAGAGAGAGAGAGGGAGGGAGGGAGGAAGAAGAAGAAGAAGAAGAAGAAGAAGAAGAAGAAGAAGAAGAAGAAGAAGAAGAAGAAGAAGAAGAAGCAACCATTTTCCAAACATTGAACATCAGAAAATACAGGCCAGGAAATGGGAAGAGAAGTTTGGTGGCAGCTGCACCTGACTGCCAATGAAGAGCTCATAGTCACTGTCACACACCACAGAGACGGGGAGGTGGAGCCTGTAGAGTTCCCTGAGTAGAGACAGGAGGCCACTGTAGCTAGCAAACTGAAGACCAAGCACTGGACAGAGAAAGCTACATGAGAGACTCCAGGAGACATGCAGAAAGCACTGACCAAGTACAGATCAGGGAGAAAACTACCCCAGGCTATGGGAAAAACCACCCCGAGTAATCAGTATGCAATGCCTGGAGCTTTCGTAGTGATGAGAATGGTGTCTGCTCTCTGAGGCACAGTGGAAAACCATGCCCCACATCTCTGAACATATGGTACTCAATAGGGACAGGCTTCAGGAGTAGAAAACAGTGCCCCTGGGCATTGCTCTGAACTCAGCTAATACTGGAATAAGAGAGGCTGGAGGGACAGCTGCTAATATGTACTCACTAAGTGGATGCTAGATGTAAAGGACAGCCAGACTAAAAACCCACAGCTCCAGAGAGGCTAGCTAACAAGGCGGACCCTAAGAGGGACTCACAGTAAACTGGGGGCAGGGGGTGGTGGTGCCAATAGAGGGAAGGGGTGGGGGATAAGATTGTAAGGGAATGGGATGGTCCAGCTGGAACAGGAACACAGTGGGAGAGCAATGAAAGAGGTATCGTGATAGAGGGAGACATCATGAGATTAGAGAAAAACCTAGTGGTAGGGAAGTTCCCAGGACTCCACAAGGATGACCTCAGCTTAGACTACTAGCAATAGTGGAGAGGGTATCTGAGCTGGCCTTCCTCTGTAAGCAGATTGGTGAATATCTTGTCATCAGAGAACCTTCATCCAGTAACTGATAGAAGCAGATGCAGAAATCCACAGCCAAGCACTGAGCTCTGGGAGTCCAGTCGAAGGGAGGAAAGAGGGATTATATGAGTATGGGGAGCCAAGAACATGATGGGGAAATCTATAGAGACAGCTGAACCAAGTTAGTAGGAACTTTAGACCTACAGCTGAGGAGCCTTCATGGCACTGGACTCGGGCCTCGGCATACAGGAGACAGTTGCGCAGCTTGGTCTGCTTGAGGGGCCCATTCCCTATGGCAGAATGCCTTGCTCAGCCTTGATGGGGGGCAGGGAATGACAACGACATGGGAACTTGGACCTGCTTCAACTGAATATGCCAGGCTTTTCTGACTCCCCATTGGAGGCCTTTCCCTTTGGGAGGAGGAAATGGGGGGGGGATGGTGGGAGAAGAAATGAGAGGGGGACTCTGTGGTTGGTATGGAAAATGAATTCTTAAATTTAAAAAAAAAAAAAAAAGAATTCATGCTGCTCTTACCAAAGACACAAGTTCAACTCCCAGCATCTATATTTGGTGACTCAAAACCAGTTGTAACTCCAGTTCCAGGGGATATGGTGCTCTCTTCTCACCTCTGAGGTACCAGGAACACACATGGCACACACACATAAATAAATGCAAGCACTCACACATCACATAAAATAAACATAAAAAATAAATTTAAAAAACAAAACTAAATTGATTCCCTGTAACTTACCTGAAAGCTCACTGTTGGTAGGAATACAAAAATATTCAGTACCCAACAAAGTGACTATCTCAACATTTTAAATACCTTTTGAATTAGAATATAATTGCAACACTTTCCCTTTCCTGCCCCTCCTCACTTCTCCCACGTCCTCTCTCCAGCCCCTCCCATATATATGTGTGCAAAAACATAGATACAACCTCTGAGTTCATTCTTTTTGTGATGTGGTCCTAGGCTGACCACTTTTTATTGGATAATCAATTAGGTGATCATTCCTGGGAAAGGCCAATTCTCATTCATTCATTCATTCATTCATTCTCTCTGTCGCTCTGTCCCTCTCTCCCTCCCTCCTTCCCTCTGCAACCATTAGTTGCCTACAGTTCTTTGTCTAAAGGTGGATCCCATGAGACTTTTCCCCATCGTAGCATGTCTACTGATACTGTCACTGTTTATGTCCATGCAGGCATTTCTAGGAGACACAGTCTCAAAGCAGACTTCCCGGTATTCTGGCTCTTATCAACTTTCCTCCTCCTCCCCCTCCCCCTCCTCCTCCCCCTCCCCCCCCCTCCTCCTCCTCCTCTTCTGGGAAGTTCTCTGAGGTATAGATGCAGAATTTGAACTACTCACTAGTCCCATAAAAGCATTCTCTAGCAAGAACTACCTACACAAACCCCAGGACACAGAGTTTACAAGAATGATCATAAACATTATCAAAGAATTAAAAGAATGTGAAGACACAAACAAGCACTTCAGTGAATTCCAAGAGGATAGTAATAAACGCCTGAGTGATGGCCAAGAAAACACAATACACAGCTGGATAAAATGACAACAATAATTCAGGATTTGGAAACTGAATTCAGTGAAGGGTAGAAACACTAAAGAGGCTGAAATGAAGATGAAACTGAAAACCTCAGTATTCCAATTAGAAAATTGGGGGACTCCTTCCAGAAAGAATGAACTCAGCAAAGGACAGAACAACAGCAGCATTCAAAGATGAAGTGGAAAGTCTACAACAATAACCAAAGATATAAAAAAAAACATTAAAGCACAAGAAAGGAACATGCAGGAAATTTAGACCATCAAAAGACTAAACCTTTGAATCAAAATCATAGAAGAGAGAAAATAATCCCAGATCAAAGGCACAAACTGAATCTTTAACAAGATCATAAAAAGAACACTTTCCCAAACTAAGGAAAGATATAACTATATGGATAGAGGAAGCTCACCAAACACCATATAGAAAGACCAAAAAAAAAAAAAAAAAAAAAAAAAAAAAAAAAAAAAAAAAAAAAAAAAAAAAAAAAAAAAAAAAAAAATCCCCACAGTTACCATGGTTAAGCATTAGGTAAGTAGAAAAAGGAAAGTGTACTAAAAGCTCAAGAGAAAGATCACAAATAAAGGAAAACTATCAGGAAAAGCACCTTATTTGTCAATGGAAACTCTGAAAGCCAGAAGAGCTTGGAGCAATGCACTCTAAGCTCTAAAAGGGCACAACTGTAAGCCTAGACTACTATACCCAGCAAAACTATTTGCTATGGCTGAAGGAGAAAAAAAATTCCATGATAGACATAACCCAACATTCTGAATTTTCAAATTGACCAAAGGACACAGAGAAAGTAGGCCTCCACGAAGGAATTCACATGGCTTTGATGGTATTACTGTCCAGGGAGAGAAGTCATGTCATGGTCAGTTACACTGAATAGTTGCCACTCTTAGCCAACCATGCTAAAGGATTACACCTGAGAAATGAGACGATGGTCCTCCCCCTACAGCACTCAAGGCTGCTGACAAGTTTAAGTATGTAACAGTTGCTAAGGTTGATGCAAGTAAAGAAAATCACGTGTCTTCCTTTTACATTTCATAAAGCTTATTATCTCAGTGACCAAAATTCTCTATACTGTGACATAGTTTTATAAGAAAGATCATTCTTATAGTGATAAATCAAGCATTAGAGATTTGAGTGATATACGTCAATCTCTGGGATAATTTTAGACAAGTGGCTTATTGTATGTGAATTCCTGGCAAAATAAGCATGGGTACTCCTTACCTTCAAACATTGTCCATACAGAAAAAAAAAAAAATGCCAGATGTGTAACAGGTTCTCAAAATATTGCTCTTTTTATTTTTGTCACAATTTGATTATTTCATGATGGACCATAAAGACTTCTTAAATAAATCTGGACTTACACAATTTCAACAGGAAAGTTTCTCATTGTGTGATACAGCATCCACTCTCTGTGAATAACCCAAAGTAGTTCTCAAAATTAAGGTAACTGTATATTCTGGTTTGTGCAGGACAAAGTTTACAATTATTGTCCTTTTCAGACTCAAAGTATCTCAAGTTAGATAGTTCATTTTATAGGGCTGTCCTTTTTCATAATGAAAGCAAAATATTATACCTTTAAAAGTGATCAAATCTTCAAATCAAGTAATAAATTAACCTAATATACCCTAGAATCAAAATTGCTATTGAGGCTGAGGGTTTCCTAACTGTCCATTCCTATACTGTTCTCCTCCATCAAGAAGAACACATATTCACACACATGAAAACTGCCCTCCCTGCCCTGGCTCCTGGTGCGAAGCAGCTTGTTAAACCCTCTCCAGCTGCTTCAGCCCCTTTTTCAACAGCCAGGTTCCCCAGGGAACTTTTATAGCAAATGCACAAGCAGTATTATAAATTGCATCACGGGTACATGAGGCTAAGAGGAGATGGAAACTGGCTAGAAGGAAAATGTTTTCTTTTTCAAACTTACTGGACAGCAGGGGGTTTGTTGATTTGTTCCTAAAGTAACTTAAGTCCATTTTTACATAATGGCTGAAGAAGGTTTGGGATGCCCTTTTTTTAAAGGAAGGCTAGCTTCTTTCAAAGATGAGAAATATCCTTGGGCAAATGGGCATTGCATTTACTGTGAATAAATTCTTCAAAGAGTTATCCTATAATGGAGGCTAAAAATCAGCCTACTCTGAACATTTGCGCTCCTTGCAAAACATGTGAAGACCAAGGTCCAGAACCAAGCCCCTTCCCTAGAGGCCGGAAGGCAGGGCTGGCTCCAAAGTTCTATAAACAAGTGACCTGGTGGTGGCTAGTTAGGGGTGGAGTTGAGGTATAGGGCAACTATCTTGAAACTGTACTTGCAATACATATACACTTATGGGAAGCAGAGGGCTAGGTTCTCCACAGCTACTCCTGATGCCAGCCAGGAAAGGGCTCTAAGTCCTAAACTACAAGTACAGGTCTGCAAACAGTCATTGTAGAGAGAGGAACATTTAAAGTCATACCAACTTAATGCTGCTATGCATTTTAACTGTTGGTCGAGGGGACCAGCAACCACAAGCTTGAGAAGGCAGGCCTTCCCTGTGAGGCGTCCTGGCAAGCAGTGATCAAGTGGTCCATCTTGTCCACTTAGCTCGGACAGGCAGGCCCAGTTAGTGGCTTGCACTGGTCTCCTCTGGTCTGGAAGGAGTGGGAGGAGGGAAAATGGGAAATAGTAGCAGTCTTGAGTGAAAGAAGAAAAAAAAAACACTAGAAAAAAATAATGGGTGGGGGGGTGTGTTCTACAGGAAATAGATTCAGAAGAGGTGTCCTAGTGAAGCCAGAGGGAGCATGGTCAGGCAAACCTAACCTGATCTGCAGATATGACTGACTACTACTACTGCTTAGAGCTCAGACCCTGTCAGAATTGATGTTAAAAGGCGAGCAAATGATGCCTATGGAAACAGGAAAGTCCTAAAGTCTACAGGCTGAGTACAACTAACCAATCATGCTCACATGGGCAGCTTTGGAAAGTATGATGGTGCATACTCATCCTTGATGAGGCTCACAGGTCCTTCCTGTCTCACCCACCCCCTCTGACCAATAGTCAGTGCCGCTCACTACTCATTTGTGCTGCGACAGTTGGGTTTTACCTTTTTCCATAATGGAATGTGTCCATTACTATGAAAATTGCTGCCTTCCTCATTGACCTCTTCCCTCTGGGTAGCAAGCTACACTGTTTACCTCAGCAGTGGCACAAAATTATTGGAACAAAGACAACAGTCACTTTCTACAGACATGAAGAGTATCATTTGAGGTGAATCCCAAACCACACTGCTATCTTTAAAGTGAGTAATAAGCTAGTCATCAGTAAAATCACTCCCTATATATTAAAAAAAATGTTTATTTAAATAAGATTTTATTTCAACAATA
Source organism: Sigmodon hispidus (assembly GCA_004025045.1). Classification (NCBI taxonomy): domain Eukaryota; kingdom Metazoa; phylum Chordata; class Mammalia; order Rodentia; family Cricetidae; genus Sigmodon; species Sigmodon hispidus. Next base: position 22,079 of record PVIH01023885.1, read on the forward strand.
AATGTTCTTTCTCTCCTGAGATGGAGGTATTTTATTACAGCCATTAATTCTCATACAGTTTTCTCATAATGTACCCTAATGAGACAGAGAGAAACAGAATAAAGTCTATAGTTTAAGATTTGAGTCATTTTCATTTCAAATACCAGGTAATGTCCACACACCTATAGCTACAGAAGCATATATTTATACAAACACACATGTGCTTACCCTCACTACTTCCTTGATTTTATTATAACTTCCTTTTTAAGAGTGCCTGGAGAAAATCCCCTTTTATTGAGGATTAGAGGCTAGTATATATAGTTTTGTCTCAAAAAGTATTTTGTTCACTAGACTGTCCTGGATTTCAGTTAAAGCCCACAGGCCTTAGACCAACACAGTCCATGAATATATAAGAGAAACTACAAATGGGGTTCTAAGTTTGCCAACAGGCACACTGAGAAAGTAAAAAGGTGGGTGCTAATGACATTATATGAAGATTAATAAGCTATTTTACTTGAAGAGGTAGAGCGCTGTGTAGATGGTTTCAAGGCTGAGCACTCTGCATTGGACAATCAGTAAGAGGCTCATTCCTGAGAGAGAATAATTATCCTTCTCCGCACCAACAACAACAGTGAACTCAGCAGGTGTATTTATACGTTTTTGTGCACACACAGTCATATGTATGTATGTGTGTAACAATAATAGTCAAAGACAAAGAGTCTTTCAACTTGAGGAGGGACATAGGAGGGGCTCAGGGCAGGTAGCTAGGAAGGGCTGGAAGGAGGAAGGTATGTAATTCTATTTCAATTAAAAACATAGTTTTTAAGGGGTAGAAAAACAGTCTGATCTCTCCCCTCACCCCCGGGTACATGGGCCACATGGCTCTGAGCCCTGCTCAACATCAGCCACATTGGATTGGTCTATGATGGTATCCTTTGTCCATAAGAACAAGTCCTCACCTAGACTGACGTAACTGCAAGGCTCATGGACAGGTACAAATAGAGACTGCAGCAGTTCTGTCTAGCCCTGGCAGGACACCATCTTTCTGAGACAAGCAACTACAAGGAGAGGAGCCAGTCTGGGCTCTGAGAACCCATACTTTTCACTCCATCTCCTCCAGGTCCCTGTACTCTGCTCCTCAGCCAATGAGAGAAAGAAGGCAGCATGAAGGTTTGTATATCTACACGGGGTGTGTGTGATCATGTACCATAAGGTTTTACGGCAAAGTTCACTCATCCATCGAGAAAAAAAATTCTGATGCCTGGAAAGGCTTTCCTAAGGAGAACCAGCCACAAGCCCCCTTGTAAGGAGTCGTTATGCCTGTGAATCCTGGTGCCTTAGTACTGTACACACACAGCCAAGGGATCCAGTGTATTTCAGAGACATTTACCAGTATAGCTTAGTACATATGAGAGACCAGGGTACATATGAGAGGGTAAGCATGGCTAGCCCCAACAGAGTATTCAAGACATAATTCACTATAAAGCATTCCTTGGTCATTTCTAACACACAACAGATATGTAATGTTTTAAACAGCGAACACAGTTGTTGCTTAAACTGGAAAAAACTGTAAGTGAGATCCAGCAGGTACCTGATTTCCTCTCATTAATATGTATCCTGGCCTTTTCACCAAGATGGCGCCGAAAGCGAAGAAGGAAGCTCCTGCCCCTCCCAAAGCCGAAGCCAAAGCGAAGGCCTTGAAAGCCAAGAAGGCAGTGCTGAAAGGTGTCCACAGCCACAAGAAAAAGAAGATCCGCACGTCACCCACTTTCCGGCGGCCCAAGACCCTTAGGCTCAGGAGGCAGCCCAAATACCCTC
>PVIH01023886.1:0-23889 GCA_004025045.1 Sigmodon hispidus
CCCTAATAGTGGGAGACTTCAATACCCCACTTTCAACCCTGGATAGATCAACCAGACAGAGTCTCAACAGAGAAATAAGGAGTCTAAAAGAGGTTATGATGCAAATGGATTTAATAGATATCTACAGAAGCTTCCACCCAAACACAAAGGAATATACATATTTCTCAGCTCCTCATGGAACTTTCTCCAAAATTGACCAAATAATTGGTCATAAAGCAAATATCAACAGATACAAAAAAATGGAAATAATCCCTTGTAACATATCGGACCACCAAGGCTTAAAGTTAGAGTTCAACAACATCAAAACCCAAAGAAAGCCTACCAACTCATGGAAACTAAACATCACTCAGCTGAACCATCTCTGGGTCAAGAAAGAAATTAAGAAAGAAATCAAAGTCTTCAATAATAGATTTCAATAAGCATGATCATAATGTATTTCCAAAAAAAGCCTTCTAAAGAATTATTATTATAACTATCAATACAAGACACAAAAACAAAGTTCCATAAGAAGATAAAGTTACAGAAAACAATCTAGAAAAAAGATGGACACAAAAAATTCAATAAGCCAAATAAAAACTCCAGTGAAAACCCTCAACAATAGAATGAATGACATGGAAAACAACACATCAGTGTTGGAAGACAAGAAAATTGAATTAAATCACTCAGCAATGGTAATGGAAAATCGATTCTGTTCTCATACGATATATTTTGATTATAGTTTTCTCTTCCTCTACTCCTCCCAGGTCCCTCCCACCCCCCATCCTGACTCATTCACTTTCTGTCTCATTAGAAAGAACAGATTTCTAAAGTCAACAACAAAAGATGAAGAAAAAAACATAATAATATAAAACAAAACCATCACATCAAGGCTGGACAAGGCAACTCAAACTCAACAAAAGGAAAAAAATAGCCACAAAAACTCCTCAATTCACAAAAGGAACATAGGAGAACTTTAAAACACCATGAAAGACTTACCTATTAGATAATGGACAAAGAAGAAAAAATACCATACCAATAGAATATATTTTTAGTGAAATTATAGAAAGCAATTCTCCGCACCTCCAAAAATAGATGCCTATCCAGTTATAAGAGTCCTACAGAACTCCAAATAGATATAATCAGGAAAAAAATAAAATTCCCCAAATGTATTGTTCTTAAAATATTAAAAAGTACAGAGAAAAAGAAAGGACATTGAGACCTTCAAGAAACAATACACAAGTCACTTTTAAAGGCATGTTTATATTATTTTTGTTGTTATTATTATATTATTTGGCAGAAAGCTTTAAAGCCAGGAGGGTCTGAAAAGAGCTATTATAAGTTCTAAAAGGTGATAATTCTCAAACAAGACTATTATACCTAACAAAACTATCTATTAAAATGAAGAGGAAATAAAAACCTTTCAAAATAAACACAGATTAAATGAATCAATGACCAAGTCAGAGCTATAGAGAATACTAGAAGGAATACTTCAGCTTGATAAGAAGACTAAACATATGCAAAATGTCACAGGCAATAAATAATGACATTATAGTCAACCAATAGAAGCCTAAGAAAACACTGTAAAATTCACAAAATGGCAATAATTTAACAACTTGTAATAATAGCCCTAAATATTAATGGCCACAACCCCCACATAAAGAGACATAGCCTAGAATATTAGATCAGTACACAAGAACACAAGATTTATCTTTATCATATTCCCAAGGAACATATCTCACCATCAACGACCTTTAAAAGGAGTTGTGGAAGATGGTATTCTAAACAAATTAACTAATGAAAATCAATCAGGTATAGCTAGCTATTCTACCATGTGACCAAATAGACTTCAAACCAAAACTAGCCAAAATAGAAATAGAAAAGATATTTTATGGTCATCAAAAGTATAATACACTAAAAGGGTATTAGAAGTCAAATATTATGCACCAAACACAGGGACAGTCAGATTTTTTTTTCTGCCAGAAATTTTTAAATACCCAGGAGCTACTTTGCAAATAATTGACTTGATAGTTTATATTATAGTAACTGTTTGGCCAGAAGCTCCAGCATATTACTATCTAGCACTCTCATCTAAATTAACCCATAATTCTTACATATGTTTAGCCACATGGCATGTTACCTTTGCTCAGTCCAGCATTTTGATCTTGCTTCCTCTGTGTCTGGCTAGTGACTGCTTCTCTGCCTTTCTTCTTCCCAGAATTCTCTTAGTCTGGTTGCCTGACCTATCCTTCCTGCCTGGCTACTGAGCAATCAGCATTTGATTAAACCAATATAATTAACAAATCTTTACAGCATACAAGAGCATTATCCTATCCACAGGTGCACCAAATTTTATTTTAAAAATATATATATTTTAAAAATATATAAAACCACAAATTAATCTCAACACAATGACAGAAGGTGACTCAAATATCCTATTCGTGCTAATAGACAAGTCATGTGTACAAAAACTAAGCAAAATACCAGAAACTGAACAAAGAAGTATCTAAAATAACTCTAAGGTTTTTAAAAATATATTTTGGGATTTGAAAAAATAGCTACAATTTTATTCACGAATGCAAACTCTTTCATACTTTAACTTCAAACTGTATTTCTTTTTATTTAAATTATTTATATGATTCTGTCTTAAATGTCTGATGTGATAAATAGGAAAGCAAATATTCCTGATTTGTTCTCATGTAGAGCATTCAGTCTATCATCAGTGAGTTTCATATGCACACTCTTTATAAGACTGTGAAAGTTCCTTCCTGTTTCTAGTTTGTTTGAAGATTTTTAAAGTTATAAATCTGTGTTGAATTTTCCTATATATATTGATAGTGTGTTTTCGTCTTTATTTCATTGATAAGGTGAATGCATTGACTGTCAGACATTGAACAAGATTAGCAAACCTCATTTAATAATATAAAGTCATTTCAGAAAAGGAAGTGATAAAATCAGTTTATGGAGTTTCCATAGGAAATAGAAAATAAGACAAAATGGAAAGTAACATAATTATATAAGTAACATTGTAGGTCCCAATAGAAGGTAGATTGACTCAGGTTGTTCTTATTAATCTATATTTACTACACAAATTCCATGGGTGTTTTCAAACATTTTACACAATATAAATGGTCTTACACAGTATAAAATATGATACCCTCTAGTTGCAAAACCAAAAAAGCAAAGAAGATTCATTATTTAAGCAAAAATAATTCCTTGGTATAAATATAGTATAAGTTCAATGCTATGCACATTTTAAGTATTTAGAATAAACATCAGTACACATATCTAAGCATCTTTTTTCACTAAAATGTAGTATATGAACATATTTTAATTTTAATGGCATTATACTTTATTTTACTCTATGAATTTTACAAAGTTTTAACCCTAGGAAAACATTATTTCTCCTCCATTTTTTTCTTTCATAGCATTCATTCTGAATTTTAACAAATTGAAGCCAATTTCAAGATCATGTACTACTATAGGACTCCTAAAACTTGACAGTCTTCCTCTGAAGTACATATGTGAATTGCATATGTAATGTTAAATATCTTTATATAACTATCTGAACACAAAATTATCATAATTCACTGATCATGCATATATTGTAAAAAGAACTCTACTCAGTTATAAAACATTTGCAGAGGGTCTCCCAACCATCCAAGTCTTTAGAAAGGGTAGCACAAGTGTGAACTACTTTATTCTTAATTGTCGATATGTGACAGCTGAGTATGTACAAGCAATTGACATGTGGCTCTCCCACTTGCTATTAAGAAGGTTGAAAGGCAGCTGTCACTCCAATGCTAGTGTTCAGATCAGGAGTGCAATCAGCCCAGGCAAGCACAGATTCCATTATGCCATCAGCCCTACACCTAATCCTGCTATCCCACTGAGAAGAGCTGTGAGAGGCGGATCCAGTAAGGATCCCAGCTGCAAGTTTTTCCTTAGCTTCCAAAGATTTGCCATCAGTGGCAATCCACCATGAAGTCTCATGGGAAGCACGGGTCCACAGCTTTCATCTACATACATTAAATCAAGCAGTTTTGTTTTTTAATCACTTTAAATCTTTCTTCCTTCCCTTCTCTGCCCTGTTATCCCTAGTGTTACTTATTTATATTTTTAAATCTGTGCATGCAGTCTTTATGGGCTAACATTCCTCTGAGTTAAAAATCATTCAATATTTTATTCACATTTAGGGATAGCAGCTTTGCCAATTAATGTGTTCATTCCAGATTGCATTTAGCTAATGCTCTTCTTTACTTGAGCCTAACAGCTCACTGGATTGCAAAATTATTGCATCAGCTTGACTGTGATGCTTTGTACACTTTTAAAAATAAATCTTTAGGTTCCAGCATTACCCTGCCTTAAAGTGCTTTGTCATTTCCTAGTGGCTACAAGGCCAAAGGAGTTACATAGTCTCAAGTTAATCTCTTTGACTCTCCAGAGCTCTGCATACCATACCCATCTCCATTATCTCAGGAATTATTATTGGATTAACCTTCTGCTCATTGAATTAGTGTCAGCTATCATTCTTGGTGTACATTTGTTAAATTCAATCTTTCCTATAGGGGAATGCCAGGCAGAGCAACGATAAGTGTATTAAATAGTCAGAGAGGGAAGACAGCAGAAATTGGGACTTAGAGTCACTCTGGAGATAAAGGAAACTAAGTTCATGTTGCTGCTTTGTTTCTTTCAAGGAGGCTACAATCACAGCAGGAAGTGAAAGCCTTTATAATCAGCCTTCCAGAGCTTAAGGAATACTAAGTGAGTTCAGACTTTTCCTAAAGTGAAAAGGTGGTTAGGGTCTTTTTAGGTTTTATTTGTTTGGTTAGGTTTTTGTCAGTATTAGCATTTAGTAGTGGAGAAGCAACCATATGGAAAATTCTAAAACTTCAGGTCTTCCATTAATAAAAAAAAAGACAGGAATCTGAATACTAGCCTCCAGCAATGTGCAGCATCTTGGACTGCTGGGTCAGAAATGAGACAATCAAATCATGCTTAGCCATGTGGCTCACAATATGGAGCCACCCTAATCTGCAAAGGTCTATGAATAGGTTAAAGGGTGTTTGTATTGTGCTTTCTTGGGAAATCTCTGTGCCTCATTCTAGGCTACACTGAAAATGAGTAAACAAACACACACCCAGAATATGAAATAATGCATTTCAAGTAAGATCTGGAAGTGACAGAAGTAGGGCTCAGTAGTCAGCCACTTGCCTGACATGTACATGGCCCTGGGTCCAAATTCTTATACTGCAAAAGTAATAAAAACAATTACAATTTTTTATTTTAAATGGATTTTTTCTTACTATTTGCTCTAATTATTCCTCCCACATCCTCCCCATTTCCCTACCTAACCAAATCCATATCCTTTCTTGCTTGCTTTTATTAGAAAATAAGCAGACATCTACAAGAAATTCTTTTAATCTTTTTACTACTTTTCCTATTGGACTTCTCTACACAAACTGATGGTAAGGTCCTATTGCTAAAGACAACACTTATGTAACTCACTGAACATGGAGAAATATCTTGTGCCTAACTAGAACTTTCATCCCTATTGACTAGTAGTCATGATACTGGAAGGTATTTGCCAAAGGTAACTACCAACCCAGCTACAAGATCTACAATGGTGACCTGCCTGCAAGATACAATAGTAGTGCAAATATTGTGGTAGCAACCAAGCACTCTCTGATTAAGACCCACACCATGAGATAGAACCCATACCCAACACTTCTCAGGTAGCCAAGAACCTGAGACTACAAGACATAGACCTCAGAAAAAAATTACATTCAACAGCATTCTACTGTTCTGCTAAAGGACATAGCTATAAAATGATTCCTAATGACATTCTGCTATGCTGATAGATCAGTACCATGCTCAGCCATCATCAGAAGAGCTTCTTCCTGCAGTAATGGGAACACAGAGACCCATAACTGGGCGATATGTAGAGTGAGAGACTTTGGAACACTCCATCTTAAATAGGATGTCTCCATCAAATCAGTCTCCTCAGGGTTCAGTGAACTCTGGACAAAAGGAAGAAAAAAGATTGTAAGAGCCAGAGGTGATGGATAACACAAAGACACACAGGACTGACTGATGCACATATAAACTCTCAGAAATATTTTTTTCTAAACACAACAGGACTGACTGATGCACATATAAACTCTCAGAAATATTTTTTTTAATTGCAAGTACAGATGAGTAACCAAATGCTTCACAGTTAACCATCAGAATCAAGAATCCTATCTAAAGCCAATTCAAAAAGACAAATTAGATTTATTGGAAAAAAATCTGAACTGAAAGACTTGTCAAGAACATCCCACTCAGTAATCAACTCTTCCAAAAATTGAGAGGCTGTTGATAATATAAAGTTCCAGGATAATCCATAAATCTCAAATGAAAGATAAAATTCAAACTGCCAAACATCCAGAAACATGATCCTGAATGTCTACTAAAGGAATCTAAAAGCAACGCACATATACGGTAAGACTAAGTGAAATTTAAGGTGGGCTGCTTTCATTGCATTTTCCTTCCAGCTTGATTTTCTAAAGAATTAGCTCCTTGGGACAAAATGATATAGTTTAGCTTCAGGAAGAGAGAATTTGACATCCTACATATTGTTTCTTTAACATTTCTTCCAGTATTTCTGAACACAACAAAACAGCCTTGAAGGACAAAACCCTAGGAAGATGTCTAATCACACAAAGATGCAAAACCACATTGGTCACCTACAAATAAAGATCAGGATCACAGCAAGATAGAGGAAGAGAGTGAATAACCCAGAGGGCAGCAGGGCACCCTGAGATTCCCAAGTCTTTCCCAGCTCAAGTGAACAACACTTAAACTAGAGTCTTGAAAGTCAATGGCCACCAAAACGACCAAAGCCACCTAGAGCCAATGACTTTTGGGTCGTTTGTTTCATGATTGCAAAATGAACTTCATGGACAACAGGAAGGTGTATTTTTGGAAAGTTTATTATAGGGTAGGAGCTTAGGAAATTAAAAGCAAGCAGAACTTCTGTTTAGCAAGAGCAGGAGGGATATTGACCTGCTAGTGCAGAGACTTTTTATAGGATTTATGGAAGAAGCAGGGTTGACGCATGGAAAGGGAAGATGCCCTTTAGTTAGCAATCCACAAGATGTCTGTCCCTATCTCCATACAGGTATATTAAGTAGAGTCTTGGTCTCACCCTTACTTAGAGCTTCCAGGAAGCTGTGATAAGATAATAAAAAACAAAACACAAATCGGTGTCCCCCAAGCATGTATATTTCTGGCCTTGCACCAGATCAGAATCAAGGACACTTCTGGCTTCTGGGCAAGAACAAAAATGGAGATGCTTATTCTTAAACTGTCTAACAGGTTTTTAATCTCCTGCTCTCATGGATGAGAAGAATCACTGTAATGTGGATAGCTTAAGGGAAGGGCAAAAAAAAAATCTCAATCTGTTCACACCACTGTGATTAAAAAAAATCAGCATTTTAATGGCTTATTATTGTTAAGGAAAGGTGACTAAGAAAGTTTAGACATCACCAATGTTGTAAACTTTGTATATGTTTTCTGTGTTTATTATTGTTGTTGATTCTCTTGTCCTCTCTAGTAACTCTTGGCAGTCAGAATGAACAGTCTATGGGGCTGAAGAAATAGCTCAGAGCCATCTCAGGAGTATTTGCTGTTCTTTGTAAGATATGGATTTGGTTCTCAGCACCTATATGGTAGCTCAAAACTATCTGTAACTCCAATTCTAGGAAATCTGATTCTCTCTTTTTGGTATTCAAATATGTAGTGCATATGTATACACGTAGGGAAATATTTATATACATAAAATTTTAAAAGTAAAATCTTAAGAAAAAAAAGAACAAGAAAGAATAAGTTGTATACTAAGGACATGAAGAAGAAAACTGCTTAATAACAGGAAAATTGGAGTAAAAAAATTATCAAATTGTTTATCTCTGGTAATGTGGTAGTATAAAAAATGGCACCATAGGGAGCAGCACTATTGAGAAGTGTTGGGGGGCTGGAGAGATGGCTCAGAGGTTAAGAGCACTGACTGTTCTTCCAGAGGACCTGAGTTCAATTCCCAGCAAAACCACATGGTGGCTCACAACCATCTATGATGAGGTCTGGTGCCCTCTTCTGTAAAAAACTGTATGCATAATAAATAGATAAATCTTTAAAAAAAAAAAGTGTTGGTTTATTAGAGTAGCTATGGCCATTTTGGAGAAAGTGGGTCACTTTGGGGGTGGGCTTTGGGGTCTCTTAAGTTCAAACTATGCCCAGGGTCATAGTTCACATTCTTCACCCTGCCAATCAAGATGTAGAACTCTCAGCTCCTTCTCCAGCATCATGTCTGCCTGTGTGCCACTATGTCCTGCCATGATGCTAATGGACTGAACCTCTGAACTGTATGTATGCTGCTACCCAAATTTAATGTTTTCCTTTATAACAGTTTCTGTGGCCATGATGTCTCATCACAGCAATAGAAACACTAAGATAAGTGACAACACCCATGTTAAACAAAGCAATAGAGGTATTTTTCACTTATGAAATAACACAGGTTATTACAAGTGACACAATGGCTTTACGGTAATTCACTGACAGAAGGAAACACTAACAGATCTCTTTGTCAACAAACACCAAGAGTCTCAAAATGTTTGACACTTCAACCCAGAAATGTTCTGGGACTCCCTCTAATGACTTAAGCCAGAAACATGGGAAAAGTTTTATTTAAAACCACATTCATCTCAATACTTATTATAAGCAATTAAATGCATGTTGTAATACATTCTATAGTCATGAAATATTTATGCAGACAGTAATGTAAAAAAGTAAATAAAATATAGTACTAGATGTAAAATAGGACACTACACTTTATACAAAGAAAAAGCCCAACAACACTTTTGAAGTTAAATATTTAGCAGGGGCCAGAAAGGAAGCAAAAGACACTATTTAGTTTATCTTTAATGCATATAATTTGCTTATGTTTATATTTCTAACTTTCTCTAATAAATATAAAGTTTATATTAAAAACAAAGAGCTAAGAAAGGAGAACAAAAAACTTAAGAGAAATGAGGAGTAAATGGTAGCTGCCATATAAGCCATGCCAATACTCCCTGCCAACCTGAATTAAAACAACATACATACATATATTGTTTTATATATATCCATATATATATCCATATACATATATATATTTGTATAGCTGGTACCCAACATTTGATGGCAAGCCTCCACCTCTAAGCATAAAATCTACCTTGGTACCACTAAGATAATGTATCAGATGGGCTAAAGCAAAGTAAGTTAAAGAATTTTAAAAAAGTAAGATTGAATAAGTTGTGCCTGGAACCCTAAGCTTCCTAAATTCACATGAATAGCAAATGTGGAATGCATTCAGTATCTTAAGAATTGTGTTCAGTACAAAGAGCAGATGTTAACACTGTATCCTAGAAACTTCCATTAGTCCTTGGAATTCTTAAGTTATAGCTGCAAGATGGACATGATCCTCTCTTTTTTTCTTTTTGACAATTTTTGTTTTATTTACTTTCAAATATTATTTTATTTTTTTATGCATATGGGTGTTTTGCCTGCATTTGTGTATGTGTACCATGTGCATGCCCGGAAGATCAGAAAAAGGCAGATTCTCTAAAACTGGCATTGCAAATAATTGTAAATCACTATTTGGGTGCTAGCAGAGGGGATGTCAAACATGAATCCTCTGCAAAAGCCAACAGATGCTCTTAACCACGAAGACATCTCTGCATCTTTCCCTCCATTTTCTTTTAAAATTTATTATTGTTGTTGTTGTTTGTAGTAAGAGATAGATGATAGATATATAGATAGTTAGATGATAGATAGATAGATAGATAGATAGATAGATGATACATACATACATACATACATACATACATACATACATACATACATAGATGATATAGAGATAGATATTTCAGATGGGTCAGAAACCTCAGGCTACCAATGGCATTCAAACGAGGGAGCATTTACATGCACATAATGCCTGAAAAGGCTTAAAAAGGGTTCTAGAACACAGAAACAAAGCCAAAAACAGCTTCTGAGTTGTGGCTCTCAGGTAAGCCATGGTACAGAGACATCATGGCATGTGGGCTTGAGCTATAACATGTTGGGTTCCCCCAGTCTCACAGAAGCCTTGGTTCAAGCAGGAGAAGCATATAATGGATTTAAGGTTGTTGTTCTTACAAACAAAAAGGGAACAGAGTCAAAAATAGGTTCTTAGTAGCACATTTTCTCTGAATTGCTCTGTTTGCTGGTGGAAAGTAAAGGTGCAGCTCCTTTAAGAAATGTTTTCTGATTCAGCATTGGTGGCAAAAAAGAAAAACAACATGGCTCCTTTAAGAGGCCCTGCTGCCAAATACTTAAATGGAGTTCATGTGCAGTGGACATCAGTGCTCTAGTTGGTGGCAATGTGGACCATAAAATTCCAGAGTTGAGGTGGTAAATGTGGCTCCTGCCAGTACCCCTGCTAAAAAGTTAAACTCTCTATAAAGTTAGACTAATTACTGGGTGGAGTAAGCCAATCACTCTAGCAGAGTTTTTAATTCCAGCCATGCCTTAGTAGAGTAAAGGTGTGGTCAAAAAAGAGAGAAATGCAGAAAGACAGATTTAGACAAAAGGGAAAAAAACCCAAATGGTTAACAGTGTGTTTAAAAATATACATAGTCTTGTGAGAGAAAAAGAAAAAGAAAAAGGATAAAGAAAGTCATTTAGAAAAAGAAATAGAATAAATATAAAAATAAGCCATGTAAAGATGAGAATATACAGAGCGTGGATACTGTATGTTATGCTGTCTTTGAATTGTTTGCCTGCTGAGGAAAGAGCAAGAGCTGCTAAGAGACATTTGATTATAAATGCTGCTGGATTAATTTAATCTATATATTTTGTAAATGACTTGACCTTAAAATTGAAATCAAAAAAATACGCTACTTTGGAGAAGAGGTTTTCTTTTTATTTCCACAGAAATTGAGAAGCTCAGGATTTATTTTGAGTTAAAGAAAATAAGGTTTAATCAAGGAAGACCTAAAAAATTTCTGATGGGAAGAGATGACCAAATCAGTTTTAAGAATGCTGATTGAAATGATCTAGACTACGGATCCCCGTAAGACTGCCAGTGCCTCCAATTAGCAGGAAATAGTAACAAAATGCTACATCCAAATTCTCAAAATATTGTTTATAAATGTTTGTTTTATTATAAATAATTACTGGTCATACTTAATCACTTCCTTCAGAAAATGGGGAATATAATATAGAAATTATAAAAATTATTGAATCTACATTGATGCCCAAAACAACTTGTCCTGACGATTGGGACAAAAAAACAGGGACCTATGACCTAGAGGGAAGAAGTGGAAGGGGCAAGAGACATGAAGAACAAGACAATATTCTGATCAAGCTGAACTTTTTTATTTTTTTCAAGGGGTTTATATAGTGAAGAGGAAGGGAAGCTGGCAGGGCAGAGGGTCACTTAGGAAAGGATTGCCGAATCTCTTAAGTTCAGGTTGTTTGCACAGATGTTCTGACAAGGAGATAAAGCAATTCCTTGTAGCCCAGAGTATGTCACGTAGACTCTGGTAAATGGCTAACTGTCATAAAAGGAAAGAGAGGCCCATAAATATGGCTAACTTATAAACTGAAATGGCTAAGCTAATATGGCTTGGCTTTTATGGTGGTGAGACCTATAAACTTAAAATCACTAACTAAAAATGGCTAAGTTCATATGACTACATTAAGCCAATATAGGCTTTGGCTCACGCCAAGTACTCAAAATAGTTTACATTGGTATGAATATTGGTTTATTGATAAAAATTTAAGATTAGTTTTGTTACACTGTATGTATATTTTCAGTCTTGTTTACAACATTATGTTTATGAAATTTCTTTAAAATTGTATAAATAAAAATATAGATAAATAGTTAAACATCTATGATAGTCAAACTTATAGTCATGTTAAATTTTTTTAAATATACAAAGATATCTATCAATTAGATAGGTAATCTTCAAACACTGCAAAGACCTACAGAATATGGCACCTAAAATATTTGAAAAACTAAGCCTTTTCTGGACAATGAGACATCACTGTTCCTGGAAGCATAAATATACTTCAAGAGATTGGTGGGCATCAAAGAAACTTTACATAGAGTTTACTTCTTTGTGGCAAAGGTTGGCCACTAGGCAAGAGATTGTTCTTGCACTGACTGCTTGACAGTATGCTATATAAATTGGACATGCAGGATCCATAGGAAAGTGACCTCTGGACTTTGCCAGGCAAGCCAAGATGGTCCTTCAGCTTCCTGCTTCACAAAGAAAACTGCCAGACATTCTGCAGGACACAGGGATAAGTGACTGATGAACTATGCCAAAATGAATGGAACAGTATTCATGTTTCCTGCTTCACTGAAAGGCATCCCAGAGATTCTAGGCCTGTAGAATGGATTTCTCAACATTACAAAGGAACTTTGGTGACTGTTCAGGCAGCCAGATGTCTCTTTAATTTCTAGAATTTGGAAGTTACTTGCAATGTACTTCATGTTTACTCAGATAATATTATATTCTGTGGTATTTGATGGAGTTGAAGATTAAATAGCTATAATTATAGATTTTCTTAGTTATAATAAAAGTTAAATTAGGTAGGAAACTTTAGATTTATAAAAGTAAGGTAGACAATGGAATATTTTCTTTAACTTTGCTAAATACTAATAGAATAGATAATGTATCTATAAATCTCAATTGATAGCTATTTTTTATATGTAATTTTATTATGTTAAAATTGAAACTTTTCTTTTGCATTAGACAGAAAAGGGTAAGTGATGTGGGATGTCTTTTTGTATGCTGTGAATTACAACTGGAAAATAAAGAAACTACTTGACCTATGGCAAAACAACTTATAGGCTGGCAGGAAATTCAAAAACAGATAAAGGAGAAGGAAGGCAAAATCAGAGAGAGACACAGAAAACTGGCAATAAGTACAGGAAAGCCATGAGCCACATGGCAAAACATATATAGTAGAACTGTTTTAAGGTGCAAGAGCTAGCAAGCAATAACCCTGAGGGATAGGCCAAAAAGTTTGCAATTAATATAAGTCTTTGAGTGATTATTTGGAACCAGCAACTCTTGGTAGGTCCTGACCTTGACGCTATCCTGGGCCAGAAACTTCAGACTATAGTTATTGTTGTTATTATTATTAACTATGGTGTATATGTGTGTGCATGATGTGCATTTGTAATTACATGCAATAATATGCTCCATTATGCATGTATAGGTGCTGATAACTCTCTGGAATCATTTTTCTCCATCTACCATGGATTCCAGAGATTGAATTTAGGACACCAGGCTTTTGAAGTTAGTGGTTTTACTCACTGAGCCATCTTACTGACGATGGTATCCTCTTTTAACAGATGAAAAAGAATGACTGAGTCACTGACATCTGGAGATCTCCCAGCAGCAAACTAGTTCAGAGCTGACTAAGAGGTGAATGTACCCCAACACCTAGGCCAAGCAGTGACCTTCTGTTCAAAGCCACGAACACAGCCTCAGCTCCCAACCCACACCCAGATGCACCTTAAACCTTTGAAAGCTGGGAGACACACACCCCCAGCAATTCTCTGAAACACACAGCAAGAAAGATATCCCAGCTAACCCCTGCCCTAAACGCAAACTGCATGATTATGCACCAACATCTGGAGATCCTACAGCAACACCTTGGTTCATAGCTGATTACGAGAGCTGAATAAGAGCTGGAAGAGCCCCCCAAAATTAATTCCCAACAACACATGGCAGGAGGGACAGTCCACTGACAAACCGAGCCCCAAATGCAAACTGCCTCATCACACACAAAAAAAAATGGGAAGAGATTAACAAATCCCTGAAAGAAAACAAAAAAAGAAAGAAAGAAAGAAAAATAAAATCAACTTCCAGGAGTTAAAAATGGAAATAGAAGCAATAAAGAAGGCACAAAACATGGCAAAGCAAGAAATAGGAAATCTGAAGAAAAAAAACTGGAACTACAGGCACAAGTATGACTAACAATATGCAAGAGATGTAAAGAGAATCTCTGGAGTACAAGATACAATAGCAGAAATAAATAAATCAGTCAAAAAAAAAAAAGTAAAAACAGAAAAGCAATAACACAAAATGTTCAGGAAATTTAGTTCACCATGAAAAGACCAAATCTGGGAATAATTGAAATAAAAGGAGAAGAATACCAACTCAAAGGCACAAATAATATATTCAATAAAATTATAAAAAAACTTCCCCAGCCTAAAGAAGAAAATGCTTATGAAGACACAAGAAGCTTACAGAACACCAAATAGATTAGACCCAAAAAATGTTTGTTTGTGACATGAAAATCAAGCCAAAAAACCTACAGAAAAAAGAAAAAATATTAATTGCTGCAAAGGAAAAAGACCAAGTTACCTATGAAGGCAGACCCGTTAGGATAACACCCAACTTTTCAATGGAAGCAATGAAAGGACAAAGGTCCTGGTCAAACATTATACAGAAACTAAAAGAGCATGGCTGCTGACCCAGACTGCTATACCCAGCAAAGATATCAATCTCTACAGATGGAGTAAATAAAATATTTCACAACAAAACCAGATTTAAACAATAACTATTTACAAATCTGGCCTGACAGAAAGCACTAGAGGGAAAACTCCAAACTAAGGATCCCAGATACACCCATGAAGCCACAACAATTGATAATCTCACAGAAGAAAAGTCCAAAGAGAGGAAATACACATAAGCTACTAACAAAAACAACAATCAATGGTCAATAATATCTCTTAATATCAATAGACTCAATTCACCTATAAAAAAACACAGACTAACAAGATGGATGCAAAAACAGAAGATATCCTTCTGCCACATACAAAAAAAAAAAAAGGAAACACACCTCAACCACAAAGACAGGCATAGGCTCAGAGTAAAAGGTTGGAAAAGATTTTTCAATTAAATGGTCCTAAGAAACAAGCTGGGATTGCCATCCTAATATCTAGCAAGTTGACTTTAAGCTAAAAGCAATTAAAAGGGACCAAGATGATCATTACTTATTCATCACAGGAAAAATTGGTCAAGAGGAGATTTCAATCCTGAATATTTATGCCCCTAATATAAGGGCACCTACCCAAGTAAAAGAAACACTACTACAGCTCAAATCCCACATCAATTCTCTTACCCTAATAGTGAGAGACATCAATACCCACTTTCACCCCTGGATAGGTCAACCGGACAGAGTCTCAACAGAGAAATAAGGAGTCTAACAAAGGGTATGATACAAAATGATTTAATAGATAGTTACAGAAGTATCCACCCAAATGCAAAGAAATATACATATTTCTCAGCTCCTCATGGAACTTTCTCCAAAATTGACCACATAATTGGTCAAAGCAAATATCAACAGATACAAAAAAATAAAAATAATCCCTTGTAACATATCAGACCACCAGGGCCTAAAGTTAGAGTTCAACAACATCAAAAATCACAGAAAGCCTACCAACTCATGGAAACTAAATATCACCTGAACAACCTCTGGGACAAGGAAGAAAATAAGAGAGAAATCAGTCTTCCTAGAATTTAACGAAAATGAATCCACAAGGTACCCAAACTCGTGGGACACAATGAAAGCTGTCTTAAGAGGAAAATTTATAACACTAGATGTCTATATGAAAAACCTAGAGAAATCCCACACTAGAGAACTAACAGCTCAGCTGAAACCCTTAGAACAGCCCTTACCCAAACTAATCAAAAAGCAGAGAGAGAGTATCCAAATCAACAAACTAGAAATGAAGAGGGGGACAAAAAAACAGACACTCAGGAAATCCAAAGAATTATCAGATCATACTTTGAAAATCTATATTCCACAACATGAAAAACCTAGAAGAAATGGACAGCTTTTTAAACAAGTATCATTTACCAAAATTAAATGAAGCACAGATTATCTAAACAGACCTATAACCTGTAAGGAAATTGAAGCTGTCATTAAAAGCCTCCCAGGAGAAAAAACACCCAGGTACAGATGGTTTCAGTGCAGAATTCTACCAGACATTAAAAGAAGAATTACTATCACTACTCCTCAAACTATTTCACACAATAGAAACTGAAGGAATATTGCCCAATTCCTTTTATGAGGCTACAATCACCCTAATACTCAAGCCACTCAAAGACATAACAAAGAAGCAGAATTACAGACCAATTTCCCTCAAGAATATTGATGCTAAAATTATCAACAAAATTCTGGCAAACTGTATACAACAATATATAAAAAATATCATCCACCATGACCAAGTAGGTTTCATCCTAGAAATTCAGGGATAGTTCAACATACAAAAAACCATAAATGTTATCCATCATATAAACAAACTGAAGAAAAAAAAACACATGATCATATCCTTAGATGCTGAAAAAACCTTTAACAAAATCCAACAATTCTTTATGATAAAAGCTCTGGAGGGACAAGGAATGGAAAATATCTCAATATAATAAAGAAAATTTACAAGAATCCGACAGTCAACATCAAACTTAATAGAGAAAAACTCAAAGCAATCCCACTAAAATCAGAAACTAGACAAGAATGCCCTCTCTCCGCTCATCTATTCAATATAGTTCTCAAAGTTTTAGCTAAAGCAATAAGAGAACAAAAGTAGATTAAGGGGATACAAATTGGAAATGAAGAAGTGAAACTATCTCTATTTGTAAAGGACATGATTGCATACATAAGTGACCCACAAAATTCTACCAAGGAACTTCTTTAGCTGATAAACACCTTCAGCAATGTAGCAGGACACAAGATTAACTCAAAGAAATCAGTAGCCCTCTTATACACTAAAGATAAAAGGGCTGAAAAAGAAATAAGGGAAACATCACCCTTTATAATAGCTGCAAGTAGCATTAAATACCTTGGAGTAACTATAAACAACGAAGTAACAGATCTATTTGACAAAAAATTTAAATCACTGAAGAAAGAAATGGATCAGAAAATGGAAAGTTCTCCCATGTTACTGGATCAACATAGTAAAAATGGCAATTCTACCAAAAGCAATCTACAGATTCAATGCACTGCCTATCAAAATCCCAACACAATATTTTATGGACCTTGAAAGAACAATATTCAATTTCATTTGGAATAACAAGAAAGCCAGGATTGCCAAAACAATTTTTCTCAACAAAAGAACCTCAGGATGAATCACCATCCCTGACTTCAACTTATACTACAGAGCTACAGTAATAAAAAGAGCCTGGTACTGGCATCAAAACAGACTTGTGGATCAATGGAATAGAATTGAGGATCCAGGCATTAACCCAAACACCTATGAACACCTGATCTTTGACAAAGAGGCCCAAAATATTCAATGGAAAAAAGATAGTATCTTTAATAAATGGTGTTGCCATAGCTGATTGGTAGTATGTAGAAAAATGCAAATTGATCCAAGCCTGTCACACTGCACAAAACTCAAATCCAAGTAGATCAAAGACCTCAGCATAAACCCAGCCACTTTGAACTTGATAGAATAGAAAGTGGGAAATACCCTTCCAAGAATTCACACAGGCAACCACTTCCTAAATATGACATCAGTGGCATGGACACAAAAATCAACAATCAATAAGTGGGACCTTCTGAAACTAAGAAGCTTCTGTAAAGCCAAGGACACTGTCCATAGGACAAAATGACAGCCTACAGAATAGGAAAAGATTTTCACCAATCCTACAAGTAGTAGAGGGTTGATCTTTAAAATATATAAACAACTCAAGAATCTAGAGACCAAAACCTTGAATAGCCCAATCAAAAAATGGGATTCAAAACTAAAAAGGGAATTCTCAGCAGAAGAATTACAAATGGCTAAAAGGCACTTGAAAAGGTGCTCAGCATCTATAGCCATCAGAGAAATGCAAATCAAAACAACTTTGAGATACCACCTGACATCTGTCAGATTGGCTAAGATAAAAGACACAGATGACAGACAGCCTATGCTGGAGAGGTTGTGGATCAAGGGGAACACTCCTCCATTGTTGGTGGGAGTGTAAGCTTGTTTAGCCATTTTGGAATGCAGTACGGCATCAATCTGCCCAAGAATCCAGCAATACCACTTCTAGGTGTATACCCTAAAAATGCACGTTCACACTCCAAAGGCATTAGCTCAACTATGTTCATAGCAGCATTATCTGTAATAGCAAGAACCTGGAAACAACCTAGGTGCCCCTCAACTGAAGAATGGATTAACAAACTGTGGTACATCTACACAATGGAGTACTACTCAGCAGTAAGAAAAAATGATATACTAATATTTGCAGGCAAATGGATAGATTTGGGGAATATCTTCCTGAGCAAAGTATCTCAAACCCAAAAAGATAAGCAAGGGATGTATCACTCATTAGTGGACTCTAAACAAAACAAAAAAACAGAAACAAACAAACAAACAAAAAACAAAACACACACACAAAAAAAGCAAAAACAAAGCATGTCCAAGCTGCAAACCACAACCACTGAACAGCTTGGGATCTGAAACACCTTAGACTGACACCTTGGATCCCACTCCCCCTATAGGAACACCTGAGTCTGTCTCAATGTTTGGGGGAGAAAACTGTATCTGCCAGGAGT
Organism: Sigmodon hispidus; assembly: GCA_004025045.1. NCBI lineage: Eukaryota > Metazoa > Chordata > Mammalia > Rodentia > Cricetidae > Sigmodon > Sigmodon hispidus. Next base: position 18,595 of record PVIH01023886.1, read on the forward strand.
GGAGGGTGAATTGAGCAATACTGGGACCTTGGGACCTCCTGCCAATGCTGAGGAGGACATAGGGAGATGTAGAGAAGTGAGTGTGACCTCAGGGAGTGGGTGTGGGAGGGTAAAGGGACCTTTAATAAGGATATACATGGATAGAAAATGGGACTGTATTCATAAGAAAAAAGGAAAAAAAAGAATAATCTTGAACACAATAATAAGCTGTGTTTCATTAGAATGATTTATTTATTTGTTTTTTCCCATGAATTTTAGTCATAAAATGTCAGCAACTTTTTCAAATTAAAGCATTTATAAAAATAAATAAATAAATATTTTATCTTTAAAAAATTAAATAAATGAATAAGTAAAATAATAAAAAATAAATGGGACCTCAAGAAACTGCAAAGCTCTGTATGGCAAAGATCACAGTCAATAAGACAAAACGATACCCTACAGAATGGAAAAAATTTTCACCAACCCTACATCTGACAGGGGACGGATCTCTAAAATACATAGAGAACACAAGACACTAGTGCCCAGAAACCTAAATAATACAATTAAAAATTTAGATTCATAAGTAAAGGGAATTCTCAGCAGAAGAATTACAAATGGCTGAAAGGCACTTTAAAATCAACATCTTTAGCCATCAGAGAAATGCAGATCAAAAAAACTTTGAGATACCAACTTATACCTGTCTGAATGGCTAAAATTAAAAACACGGAGGACAGCCTATGCTGGAGAGGATGCACAGCAAGGGGAACACTCCTCCATTGTTGGTGGGAGTGTAAACTTGTTCAGCCACTCTGGAATGCAGTATGGCAGTTTCTCAGAAAACTGGGAATCAATTTCCCCAAGGATCCAGCAATACCACTACTGGGCATTTATCCAAAAGACGAACCTTAATACCCCAAAAGCATTGGTTCAACTATGTTCATAACGGCAATATTCATAATGACAAGAATCTGAAAACAATCTAGATAGATGCCCCTTCACTGAAGAATGGATTAACAAACTGTGGTACATCTACACAATGGAGTACTACTCAGCAGAAAAAAAAATTCACAGAAAAATGAATGGATTTTGAGAATATTCTCCTGAGTAATGTATCATAAAACCCAGAAAGATAAGCAGTGTATGTACTCACTCAAAAGTGGACTTCAGACAAAAATCAAAGCTTCAAACCACAACTCCTGAACAGCTTAGGATCAGAAAAAAAAAAAACTTCTATGACATCCAGGAATTCCCCTAGGAAAAGAAATAGAGAAGACTTCTTTAGGAAATTGGGACCACAGCAGGTAGCGACCAAGGAGAGATGGGAACAAATCATGAAAGAAGGAGATGTTTGAGTGAGAGGAGCAACAAAGAGGAGAAAAAAAAGAGATGGATATCTTGATAAAGGAATCCAATGTGGGGTTGGAAAGAGACCAGGTGCAAGTGAAATCCCCAAGAACCCACAGGATGTCCCTGGAGAGGTTCCCAACCAATAATGAAGGGAGTGTCTAAACAGGAGTTCCCCTATAATCAGATGAATAATCACCCTAAGTGTCATCGCAGAACCTACACCCAACAATGAATGGAGGTGGAGGCAGAGATTTATAGCTGCACACTGAGCTGAGCTCACCCTTACAGCTGGAGAGTCGGGGAGAAGTGTTTGTATGAGACTCTTCTGTATGCAAGGAGATAGGGAGTATGAGGAGTCCCACAGAGATGGCTTCCTGGAGCTCTGGGGAGCACACTGAATCAAGAACAGACCCTGGGGAACCATAAGAAAAAGAGCTGGGCCCTCCAAGGGTAGGCAACTGTCGATTGGTATGGGCAGTATGTAGACCCTCAAGGGGTGGGATCAGACTGTGATACTATAAATGGGCTGGCACCTTGGAGCCCATTCCCTGAAGAGGAGTGCCTAACCCAGCCTTGATATTGAGATTAGAAAATCAGACCTGGCTGAAGTGGTTGCCCTTTTTGGGAAGGAATTGGGAGATGGGAAGGGGGAGGCTGAAGGCAGACTGGGAGAAATTGGAAATAGAGAAAGATGGGTGAGCAGAAGAATATATGGAAAAAAAGACTTTCTTAAAAAAATAAATCAAAAAAAGAATGACATGGATTGAAAAATATGACCAAATTTACAATAAATTTGTAAATTCATAGATTGGAGAAGTCATTTTATTTTGTATGCCACCATAATTTGAGCATATTCTGATATAGTCCAGCATTTATGTTCTGTTTATTGCTCTGGTGTTAGACAAGTTTTCAGAGACAAATCTCAGAGCAGAAAGATTAGTTAATATAATATTTTTATTTTAATATAATAATTTATTAATTCTTTGACAATTTTACATATGCATATGAGATATCATTTAATCTTACAATTTCCTCTGGAACACAGAGTATGTAAAAGTAATGCCAGGGAATATATGACAGTTGGAGAAATTAAGATTATTAAAATATCAAGACAATAAGAAAAATGCTTTGAGTGTATCTCAGAACTGGACATAACCCACCCAACTCAGTCTCAAAGATAGCAGATTTTAATGCATGTGAAAGACTTTACATTGAGGAGAAATGTTTAGGGCTTCTAATCACACGGGCCACCTAGGAAAAACGTTTTCTCCTATCCAATTATCAAGCACATAGAAGCTCCTGTAAGCCATGTTCCAAGAGGAGAGGGGGAATAGCTGCTGCTCAAACTAGCAGCAGACCTACCTACTGACAATGTACTCAGGATTTGCAAGCATACATAAAATAAGAGTCACAGGCTTGTACAAGCTTCAACCAGATTTCGAAGGAAGATCAGACATTGTGGAATGCTTTGCGGATTTCCTACAAGTAACCTTCAAGGGTTATGCATAAGGCTGTAAAAGTGAATCCAAAACCACAATGATACCAAACAAGCTGTGTAGGTGTCAGGCTCATGGAATCTCTGTGATGGACAGATGAATGCAGGAAAGAGAGCCAGTCCAATAAAAAGACCATGTGTGCCAAAACCGGTGAAGCCACAGGAATGAATGAGCATAAGTCCTTGGGATGCCTCATCATGCCACCCCATCCCCAGATTCGGGACGTGGAGCTTCAGGCTTCCATTGACCCTGCTGATTTGGAGGGCTACTGTGGTCTCGTCCTCGTTCTTCCTTTAAATGGCCCCATTTAGCCTTCTCAGATCTATAATATTTATTCTGTGCTATTGTATATTGGAAATATGACTGCTTTTACTCACAGAGGCTCAGAGCAATGGATTATCTAGAGTTTTAGAGCAGACCTTGTATTTGAACTTTTGAGTAATATTGAAACTGTTAAGAAAATGGGGTTTCTTGGAGATTGACTGAAAGTATATCACATCTTGAGACAGATATAAGTCTTTAGGGGTCAAAGGAAGCTTTAAGGAATATTTCAAGGCAAGTTGACAAAAGGTAAATTTTTGGTAAACAATCTTGTTTGACAATTTGATCAGCTTGAGAAGCACCCAGGATATTGTTAAACTTACTTTTCGGTGTATCAAAAAAGAAACAACAAAAAAAGTGAAACAGTTTAAGTTAAGAGAGTGAGGCTGGAGAGATAGCTCTATTGATGCTGTTTGGAGAGCAGAATTCAGTCTTTAGAACCCCCATTAAACAGAAAGGAGAGTCAAGTGGTACATAATCTCAGTACTGAGGAAGTAGACGCAGGTTCATCTCAGCCACTCTAATCTATTTGCCAATTTCCACGCCAGTAAGAGACTCTATTTCACCACAATAAAAGATAAAATAATCACACCAGTAGGCAACAACTACTAAAGAATGTTACCTGAACAAAGAAATGCAGATGCATGCATTAGCTATGAAATACAAATCGCTTAATTTCAATAATTCCATATTTGAGTTAAAAGATCTCATATTTGCATTTAAAACTGGAAACATAAAATTGAAGAATAACAGGTATGCTAACAATTTACATTTTTTATTTTTTCTCTCTTAGATGACATTAAATAATAAATGAATACAGACAAGTTGGCAGAGAGATGGGAAAACATAAAGCACTTTCTATGTATGAACTTGTAGTGACTCTTTGGGGGTTGTTGTTTATTTAGTTGGTTTTCTGTACTTTGAATTAGGGGCTTTCTGGAATTTGTTTGTTTGTTTGTTTATTTTTATTGTAAAAAAGTCATATTTTAACCATGTATCCCCTTGTTCAAACTCCCTTCCCTCTCCCCCCCTCTTCCCCCTCCTCCCTCTCCCAGTCACTCTGTCTTCTCCTCATCTACTTATCTCCTCCCCAGCAAGGGCAGGAGGTCCCAAGATACCAAAGTGGCTTAGTTCAGCATCCACTCCAGGCAGATCCAGTTTTCTCACACCAACATCAAGATAGGGTCAGGTGTTCATCTGGAGGGGATGGGCTACAAGGTACCAGTTCAAGGTGTTTCAGATCCCAAGCTGTTCAGTGGTTGTGGTTTGCACCTTGGGAATGCTTTGCTTTTTGCTTTTTTTGTTTAGAGTCCACTAATGAGTGAGTACATTCCCTGCTTATGTTCCTGGGTTTGTGATACTTCGATCAGGAGGACATTCTCTAAATCCATCCATTTGCCTGCAAATTTTAGGATATCATTTTTTTCTTCCTGCTGAGTAGTACTTCATTGTGTAGATGTACCACAGTTTATTAATCCATTCTTCAGTGAAAAGGCATCTAGGTTGTTTCCAGGTTCTTGCTATTATGAATAATGCTGCTATGAACATAGCTGAGCTAATGCCTTTGGAATGGGAATGTGCATCTTTAGGGTATATGCCCAGTAGTGATATTGCTGGATCCTTAGGGAGACTGATTCCCAGTTTTCTGAGAAACCACCATACTGCATTCCAGAGTGGCTGAACAAGCTTACACTCCCACAAACAATGGGGGAGTGTTGCCCTTGCTGTGCATCCTCTCTAGCATAGGCTGTCATGTGTGTCTTTTATCTTTGCAATCTGACAGGTGTCAAGTGGTATCTCAAAGTTGTTTTAATTTGCATATCTCTGATGGCTAAAGATTTTGAGCACTTTTTCAAGTGCCTTTCAGTCATTTGTAATTCTTCTGCTGAGAGTTCCCTTTTTAGTTTTGAACCCCATTTTTTTTTTTTTTTCAAATTATCTCAAGAATTTTAATTCTTTTTTTTTTTCCTTTATTTTGTATTTATTAAAAAAAAAACACAGTAAAAAGAATTTAAAATGTGGAAGAGTTAACAATAACTATATAGAGGATAAGAATGATAAGCATGGCTTATCAAGGGTAGACATACAAATAAGATTGCTACACCTATATTTTCTTTGTGTTCATCTTTCCCTCTGAATTTTTTTTTTTTTC
>PVIH01023887.1:0-23886 GCA_004025045.1 Sigmodon hispidus
AAAAAAAAGAGAAAAATTCAGAGGGAAAGATGAACACAAAGAAAATATAGGTGTAGCAATCTTATTTGTATGTCTACCCTTGATAAGCCATGCTTATCATTCTTGTCCTCTATATAGTTGTTGTTAACTCTTCCACATTTTAAATTCTTTTTACTGTGTTTTTTTTTTTAATAAATACAAAATAAAGGGAAAAAAAAAAAAAAAAGAAGTCAAATTAAACAATTCCTGAGTATTTACAGTCTGTGACACAGCTTGTCCTCAGTATGTGCAAGTATGTAAAGGTTCTGAATCCTTCTATTTCTGAGTTACCTTGTATTCTAGTTTATTTTATGGTTCTTCAAATGTCATCAGTATGTATGGGGCCATTTCTTCAGTTCAACATCAGTCTTCTGCCCCATCCACCTCGTATCATCTGAAACAGGTTCCTTTCTCTCCCTCTCCTTCCTTGTAGGTCCTCTGTAGGTCTTAGAGGGTTTATGTTTAAGGTTCCCTTGATCGCTCCTTCCTTATTGTTGTACTTACCCTTTCGTTTGTTACTTGGGTCACCCTTTGCCTTCGACATTCTGAACCGAATTTGGACAAAAAGCAAATCTGCCTTACCTGCCTGTGCGAAGTCCTGGCAATCAGCAGCACTCAGTGTTTTATGGTTCTAACTTTATTTTTTATTTTTTAAATAGTCTGATTTCTGATGTTCAGACTCTAACCATGTGAATGCTTTCAATTGTTGAGGACATATCCATCTCTTCATTAAAAACACAACTGATGCTAACACTCTTAACTCTCAGAACTTCTCAGAGTGATGTCTATCGGGAGCACTGCTTGACTTGTGATGCTGTTCTTTTGGAAGGTGCCCCACCTCCGCCTTGTGATGCTGCATTTTGTCGGGCAATTGTAAATGTAGACCTGCCAGGATAATAAACTGAGTTTGGGGTACAAATCACCTGAGCTTGAGGGATTCTGCATGTACCTTCAGTTCAGCACCTGGGAACCCAGGAGGAAGAAATCATCATTTAATTGTTTTTGTGTGGGAGTGGCAAATATTGGTACCACCTTGCAAATTGCCAGTCACCATTCTGTAGACGATCCTGTGTGTGCTGTCTTACAATTGCTTAACTGTAAGAGCTAAAATTATTAAGTAGGTAATTATTAGATTTTATAATCATTAATTAGTTAACTATCAGATGTAACAATGGCTAATTAATGGAGCCAGTTACAATTTATGAGTTCTTAATAAGGCCAAACTTAAATTGGAGACTGAAATTATGTGAACAGGGTGGGAAAATCCCTGAGCCACACTGGAGGCTAGATATAAAACGTGAGGACTACAGTAACTGGAAACCAGGATTCTTGAGAGGTTTTGAATCAGAAAATTGTATCATGAAGGTAGTTATTGGGGGTCTCTTGATTCAGGAGCAGTAATCGTCTGCATAGGAAATGATGCCTAAGGGGTCAGATGGTTCTGGAGCCTGAATTGAAACTGAGCAGGATGGAAATAGAATCCACAGTGAAAGTAACTGTCAAAAGTCCAAGAAAGAGAGGCTCTAAGAGTCTTCATTCCTAGTAGGCTTTCAGATGGAGCCCAGTTAGCTTGTGATGGTTCACAGAAGCATACATCAAATAAATTTCTCTGGGAGGAGAGGGTAGTAGAGGAAAGTCACTGAGAAAATATTTAGAAATGAAGGATCCCAAGGATGATCTTCAATTATTTTTGCAATCTATGCCCTTTTCTCCTTTAACCATCTCCCTCCCACTTCACTGTGCCCCCTTCCCCCTCCCCCACCCCCTTTATAACTTCTCCGGAGATAGACAAATAATCTGTGTCTGAACTTTGTTCCACCTCAGTTACATTTTGTATTTGTTCCTAAATTTTAGTTTTCTTATGCAGAAATTGTGGAGGGGATACTCTCAGGTATGAAACATATTGGGAATAAATGTGTTCCAGGATGTAAAGGTATTTAGTAGGATTAGAAATGGTCCATGTCTACTAAACAAAATCTATTGTAATTGTGGTGTATTTCCACCTTTGTGGTTTGACACATTGAGGGGAGTTGATGTGAGGAACTAGAGGACCTTCTAAGTCAGACACTCCCTCCCTTCTCTCTTTCACAAGGCTTCGAACCTTTAAAATACAGCTATACTCTCTCTACCTTTTGAGTAGACTTACTATGGAGGTGAAAAGGTTCTGTCTTGGCATACTAGACACAAAGCCTTTTAAAGTGCCCTGGAGATTAGCTGAAGATGCTGCAATGGAAAGTGGATCTGAATGATGACTGCTCATAAAATGCATCATTAATTTGTACACCTTGATGGAGGTTATTTATAGGGAGCAGGGCACATTCCCCTGCCTCTGTGTCATCATCAGCTCTGGCATGGCTTTTTCCTTCACAGGAAGGTAGAAAGCATCACACACACCCAAAGATTATAAAAATCACAAATTCCAACATTTAACAAAATATTTTTTCTGTCTCTCTGAATGGCATAAATAGAGATAACAATAATTATTATTTCCTCTACAACATCAATGGAATGGTTAGTTAACGAATTACACAAAACAAATGTTAATCACCATTGTGGCTTATTTGGTACTACCCCATTCCAAGGGCCCACATCTTCATTTTGTGCAAAAATACATTTGGTAATTTATGAGAATTAATCAACAGCAAACTAGATTATGGTGGTGGCAGAAATCCTTAATTACAGGCAATGGAAAATGAAGGTCAATTCTGGTTTGAATCCAGTGTAGGTCAGTGTAGCACAAAAGCCATTAGTAGCTGATTGTGATTCTGTGCTCAAAAAGGAATGAATCACTGCTTTAGCCCAGTTTCTAAGTAAACAGCTCTTCTACATCCATACTAACAATCACAACAGCCCATTAGCTGACAACCTGGGCAAGCAATGCTTCTCAGCCCTGGTTTTACGATAGAGTCACTCAAATAGCATTGAACACACCCCGACAGCACCCAGTCCAATTAAATTAGGATCTCTGGCAGCGAGATGAGGATCATTAAACAGAAAACTTATCTGGCTGATTCTAATGTGTAGTTTTATTTTCACACCGTGCTCTATGGGCAAGAAAAATTCCAAAGCAACTCTTCTTCCTTGTCCTCACTCAAATGCACAGTTCTGTAACAGCTTTGCAATGAGCCTCAACTTGTGGCAGGACTGTTTATTTCAATATTACCCAAGGGAAATAAGACATACCGGTAGATAAATAAAGTACTGGTGCTCATTTGTGTACCTAGTGGAATCCTCTGGGGAATCACATCATTACTTTTAAAAACAGATTTGTAAACTCAGCCTCAACCATCATTTGGATATTTGTTGTTGTAATCTGGCTGAAGACAGAGATATTTGAGGACTATGAAATGTGCCTGAGGGCTCACACCCATTTACCCTCCTGTGTTTGTTCAGTTGAATTCTTTGCCTGAGGACAGGAAAGAGGACACTTAGTAATTTTGTAAGAGAAACAAATCCTTGATTTTTTTAGTCTGCCATTTTGAATTTGGGTCCTTTCCCAAGAGTTATTGTAACTCATCTCACCTCCTTTTTCTTCCCAGCAGGTGATGCAAAACTACAAGCTGAGATACTCTGTCTGTGGAAATCAAGGTGGAGCGTAGGTACATTTGATTGCCTCTAGCTCCCACAACCCCTGCCAGATTGTCAGGATTTCCCCATTCCATTTGCTGTCAAAATTACCTTCTATTTCTGAGATAGACAGACAAGCTTCTGGAAAAAATGAGGCAAATATGTGGCACTCTGTCATCCCCTATCTTATGTATGAGCTCTGACCATTCACTATGGTTTCACTCACTAAAGTTCAAATGCTGCTGAGTGGCCAGAGGGAAGGATGCTCTGTACACTTGGCTTGAGTTCACAGCATGGACGGATACAGTGGAGTATTATGGACTGCAAAGCAAATGCCACTACAGGTTCTGAAAATTTTGTAAATTTTCAACTTTACCAGTTTTCTTTCTTTCTTTTTTCTTTTTTTAGTTTTCCAGAACTCTAGCATGCTGTATTCTTTTTTTATTTTATTTTTTTTCTTTTTTTATTATGAGTAAAGTCACATTTTCTATCATGTATATCCTTGTTCAAGGTCCCTTCCCCCTCCCAAGCCAGTTTTCTTTTTTAACTACCGAGCCCTCTCTCCTTACCCCACCTTAACTACTTTTAAAAGAAGAGACCTGATGCTCATCTCTACAAAACTAGCCAGTGGAAAAGCTATAATATCTAGCTTTTTACCATTATACTAACATGTGAAACAATGCTAGTCCATTATCCAAAATAACAAGTCTTCATATCTATTACTTATGAATTTCAAAACACTAAGCAGCATTAACAGACTAAGAAATTAAGGCTTAAGGGTAGGGCGGTACTTGGGCTTGAGACGAGGATATATTTTATGTATCAGAGAGGATTTCCTTTATTTTCATTCAGCTTTAAAACTAAATGTAAATGGAATTATACACAGTCTTTTAACTATAAACACTCATGAGAAAAATGTGAGGTTTAACATAGGCATGCAAAGGGTAATTCAGATAATGAGCAAGGGGCACCGACACATTCTCCTTCCTTGGAAAATGACATTGGATAGTAACTTACTAACATTCTAGGGCCACAACTGATAACTTTTCATGTGGTAAATATTCTGAAAATCTTTAACAAATCACATTAGCAGTGGTGTTTTGCTTAATAGCACATTGAATTATGCTCATATATTTAAAATGGCACTAGAATAATGGCGGAAAAAAAAACAAGCCTTTGTTTTGTTTTTCTTTGTCAACACAGATAAACCTAAACATAAACATTCAATTTTCCAGCTGTACATCAACATTAACTTTGATTTGTCATTATGTCAAATTGGTTCCATAATGTTGAATTTCCATATTATAACTAAGGTTGATTTCTAAAGAAATCACATATTACAACAGCTTCTTGAGTGATCGATACCAATGGATGGCCATCCTTTTTAAGAACATGGTGTCCTAACTTACCTACAAGCCTTGATTATGAAGTATAAGAAAGCTACAGATAATGAAGTGGTAGAAAACCCTGTCTTCCTGTGTCTTGATCCTAGTCCAGATAGCATATTGCTTTCTGGAAGAAGAGCATGCCAGATTTGATAAATAATAAATAAATATTAGCTTAATCTTTTTTAAGTTGCTAAGAAGAAGCCCCTCCACTCCCCAATTGATTAAGCAGAGTTCATTGTTGCAAGTGACAGAGAAGGAACTTGTGAAAAAGCCTGGTGTGCTGCTCTTCATTGTCCCAGGAAGAATGGAAATGGGGCAGAGCCTGAGCCAGGGAACAGTGGCCAACTGGAAAAGGTAGCCATTATTCCTAACCTTTATCAAAGTTGAGCAAGGACTTGGGTTTGCAGAATTTGTTACAGCTGCAAGAGGACATTCTTGTCACCCCCCACTTCTCTGTGTCATCTATTGAGTGGAAATCCATCAGATGAGATTAATAGAATTTGAAATACTCAGACCATTATTTTAAAGAATGCATAGTGGAGAAGGATTAGCATTTCCAATGTCTGAAGTTGGGAGGCCACAAATAAAAGGAGGGCTTCAGCTCCAACGTTTACAGTAAATGACAAATTCTATTGTGGCAGGGATATCCTAATAATACAAGTATTCTTTTACAGTAACTACCTTGCCATACAGCTTTTCTAATTTCAAATCTCAAAGTAATATATATTGCTTTTATCTGTATATGGGTGAGCTGTGTACCTGAAACATTAGGTCTCTATGGTGCTATTTTGTTTGCATAAAATCTATTACTTAGATGATGTAAAGGTATCTAGAGATAGAAAGGGAACTTTATTTCAAATAAAGGTATTTAGAGTGTGTACAAGAATAAAAATGTTTCATTTACTTTTAAATGGATTATTAGATTGTTGTTAAATAAGCATAAGATATGTTGAAATGAATTCAGTTTGCACATATAAATACAATGGGCACATCCTATTGATTTCAACATCTTTTGAGGACATGTATGCAAGCATAAGCATTGGCATCTATATCTCAAATCTTGTGCTATGTAAGGATTTGGTAGGGCTTCAGTCTACTTCTACTTCCAGATGTTTTCTTTGTAGTGCCAGCCATTCTCACAGTATGGTGGTATCCTGTGAACTCATAACAGACTTCATTCTACATGTGCCCATTTATACTTGGCCCACTCATACTGTTCCCATCACTTCTTCCGATAATGGAACCCTCTAGGTATGAATACCTTCTGCTAGCTCCTCCCAGACTTCAAAGCAGCACAAAGCCACTCAAGATTAGTCATACAATATTTTTGATGAACATACAACCACTTTTTCCCTTATCTAGATTTTTATTACATTAAAAAGATTTGTTTTATTTTTATTTTATGTGTGTGAATGGTTTTCCTTCATGGATATCCAGGCACCATAGACATGCCTGGTGCCTATGTGTTGATCCCCTGGAAGTAGTGTTGCAGATCTCTGTGAGTCACCATGTGGGTGTGGGAGATGGAACCTTGGTCCTCTGTAAGAGCAACAAGTACTCTTAACCACTTATACATTTCTCCAGCTCTTTTTCCAGGTCTCTATTACAATGATGTAAAGTTAATCAACCCAAATTGGGGGTGGATACAACTTCTAGCTCTTTTACTATCTTTATTAATATTTATTTTGAAGGTTTATCTTATTAGTACCACCATTATAAGCAACAATGAAAAGATTCTTTTTCATTTTGAAGAATGTAAGCCTATCCCTCCTATCTGTAGGTGTCTATTTGTGATACTACATAAAAAAACCCAGTTTAGGTTTAGCAATGATGTCCAGGTACAGATAACAGAAGATGGCCCGTCTGATGGTCAGTTGTTCAGATGTGATGGTTTGGTTTACACAACTATTTAGTTGTAATTAGGAAAGCTAATGTAAAAGACTTGGATATCCAAAGTATCAAAATTCCCTGTTTCAATTTTTTTTTTTTTTTTTTTTTTTTTTTTTTTTTTTTTTTTGCAATCCAGCTGGGCAATGTACTTCTGATTCAGTTAGTTAAAATTTGTTAAGACATGCCATCAATGCAAGAGATGTGCCAGGGCAGCTCAGCTCAGATGAGAAACAGCTCAACAAAGCAGACAAGGGTGTTATTTTCTAGACATTTTTTTGTTTAGCCATTTATGAGCACTTAGTAGCTCAAGGGGAAAATGTAATCCAGCTACAGCCATAAATAACAGAACGCCATACACAAAACTTACAAGTTTCTCAATAGAATCAAGTAATGTCTAAAACTACATTCATTTTTCTTCTGACAACCTCCTCTGAAGAGGAAAAGGAAGGATATTTGTATTATCATTTTTACAGATAGGAGCAGAGATTCTGGGAGAAAGTAAGTATGCTATACTTTCAAGTCTGTGGCTTAAAACTCTTCTCTTAGTATGTATAATATTAGTGAAAATGTGAACTTCTGATTGTACATACATCTTAAAAATTTCAGGTTACTTTACATCTATGCACTTTTGATTTCATATTTTTTGAAAACTATATGCATTTCTACTTCTGTGAATATTGAACTTGGAAATGTTTTCAGTATTTTGTAGTTTAATTGTCAGGAAGAAATGATTAACTCACTACTATGAGCCAACAAAACATTAGACATTGCTCCAGATCTTTGTGATGCCATTTGTGATGCTTTCTTCTAAGCATATCACTATCTGGTTCTAGGTTCCAGGAAAACACAGTTAATAGAAAAATCAAGAATAAAAAATGTCCCAAAGAGCCATCATCTCAGCCAAGCTTCTTGCTAGTTAGATAATATTAGGGTGGAATCACAAACACCAATTAGTGCACATAGATAATGGAGTATCAAGCAGAATCCCAAAGCCTACAAAAGCTAATGTCACCCATGAGGCATCACTGCAGAGTACACTGATCTTATGAAAATAATTCACCGTTTCAACTGTCATTTTTATGTTGCAGATGTATGATGGGAGACTTGACAAGGTCCTTATGTAATCTTGCTTTTGTTTAGGCTAATAAAGAAGTCATACTTTTTCATACTTGTTTTGCTCCTTATACCACCATACAACAAAATAGATGTAGGTTTTGGTTATTATTCAAATAGGTATTCACGGAAGGTGATAAAAGTCAGTGATAACAGCATTAATGAGTTGTTTTAGCATCAGACTTACAGTTTGCAGTTGAAAATTAATTAAATGAATACTTCAAAAGCATTTGTGATATAATTTATTATAGAAAGGAGACTTTTTACATAAGTGAGGCCTAACCCTAACCCTAACCCTAACCCTAACCCTAACCCTGACCCTTCAAACCCCAGTCCAACTATAGGAACACCTGACTCACTCTTGGGGGGGGGGAAGAACTGGATTTGGCCAGAAGTGGGAGACTGATCTAAGCATTATTGGGTCAGTGGGACCATAGGACTGTCTGCTCCCTGCCCAGGGAGGGGATGGGGAGTCGCAGAGAAGAAAAATGACCAGATGTGTTGGGAGGGGGAAGAGACCTTGAATAAGGATATACAGGGATGGAAAAAAAAAATTCAGAGGGAAAGATGAACACAAAGAAAATATATGTGTAGCAATCTTATTTGTATTTCCACCCTTGATAAGCCATGCTTATCATTCTTATCCTCTGTATAGTTATTGTTAACTCTTCTACATTTTAAATTCTTTTTACTGTGTTTTTTTTGATAAATACAAAATAAAGAAGGAAAAAAAAGAAAATTAATTAAATGAATACTTCAAAAGCATTTGTGATATAATTTATTATAGAAAGGAGACTTTTTACATAAGTGAGGCCATATTGGAAATTAAGCTGCTCTTATCTTGTTAATGGACAATTATATACATTTTGAAAATACACCAGACCTACTTATCTACTAGCTCTTGCCTTTAATTTTTTTTTAATAGATGTGGCTAAAATTTAACCAATAGACTTTAATAAAGCACACTGTTTTTCAGAGTGTGATTTGGCCCCAGTAACATTTCTTTTTTTTTTTTTTTTTTTTTTTTTTTTTTTTTTTTTTTTTTTTTTTTTTTTTTTTTTTTTTTTTTTTTTTTTTGTGTTCAGCTTTCCATGTGGATTTTTTTTCCTATCCCTGTATATTCCCATTCAAGGTCCCTTCCCCCTCCCACCACATCAGGTCACCCTTTCTTTCTCCACAACTCCCCATCCCCTCCCTGGACAGTCCCATGGTCCCACTGATCCAATAAAGCTTAGGTCAGTCTCCCTTCCTGGCAAATCCAGTTTTGTCCCCCCTCCCTCAAGAGTGACTCAGGTGTTCCTATAGGTGTAGTGGGATCCGAAGGGTCAGTCCAGGGTGTTTCTGATCCCAAGCTGTTTAGTGGTTGTGGTTTGAAGCTTGGGCATGCTTGGCTTTTTTCTTGTTAGTTTGTTTAGAGACCACTAATGAGTGAGTACATCCTCTGCTTATCTTTCTGGGTTTGTGATACTTCGCTCAGGAGGATATTCTCCAAATCCATCCATTTGCCTGCAAATTTTAGGATATCATTTTTTCTTACTGCTGAGTAGTATTCCATTGTGTAGATGTACCACAGTTTGTTAATCCATTCTTCATTTGAGGGACAAGCTTGTTCAGCCACTTTGGAATGCAATATGGCGGTTTCTCAGAAAATTGAGAATCAATCTCCCCAAGGACCCAGCAATACCACTTCTGGGTGTATACCCTAAAGATGCACAGTCACACTCCAAAGGTATTAGCTCAACTATGTTCATAGCAGCATTATTTGTAATAGCAAGAACCTGGATATTTCCTTTTATTTGTGTGTATGACAACAACACACAAACTTAGGCTGAAAGGAGTTGAGTATGTATTATTTTATGTTGTAATTGCATGCATACTTGAAGTTGGCTTTTTTGTATTCTGACTATGAAAGCAAAACAACTAGTCAGGGATGTAAATGGAGCCTACATCTAACTTACATAGGAACAAAGAGAACAAACTATATAGCTAAAGAGGGTGTAGTGGTATATGTTAACCTTGTGAGTTTTTCCAAGTACAATATTTGCTTTATGTTTAATTTACAAATTACAGTTTCATATTTATTAAAAAAAAACACAAGTTAAAAGAAGATCAGAAACATTCCTGCAATATCCATTCTAATGTTCATTCTGGTTTTGTGACCAATCTTTGGTCTATAGAAAATATGTATGGGCTTAATAATTGGTCTGTAAAAGACTGGATACTGCTTTCTAGGGACAGAATTTGTTTTTCTTCAGTCTATCTACTTGAAAATGCTATGCAGCAAACCATGAAATCTTTTTTTCCCCTGCTGTGGTAGCAAAAATTAAGGACACTGTTTAGAAGACTAAACCTGTAGCACATATTTCTATTATTTAGTACATATTTTCTATATGTAACACATATTTATATGAGAGCATTGACATTGGGCTTTGGGGAAGATCATTCATAAAAGAGTGGGCAATGGAAAACAGGAACCCAAGAGCTACACAGCCTAAGAGAACAATACAACTCTGGGTGAACTGATGCATTATAACTTTGGCTTCCAGATTTGTACAGCTGTTGCATCTGTAAGAAAGATGGCAGTTTTGATGCTCTCGTTCACCTTAGGCTAAGGTAGATTGGAGCTGTGTTCTCTTGATACTCACCTTCTTCTATGACAGCCATGGAGAGACACTGATGGTCAAATTTTTGAAAAAGACCACATCGAGAATAAGCTAAGTGGATTGGGTATATATACTGGCTGGCTTTGTGTGTCAATTTGACACAAGCTAGAGTCCTCAGAGTTGAGGAAATCTAGCTGTAAGACATCAATGGGGGAAGGCCCAACCACTGCTGAGTACTGATATCCCTAATCTGGTGGTCCTGGGTTCTATAAGAAAGCAGGATGAACAAGCCAGTAAGAAGGACCCTTTTATGATTTCTACATTACCCCTTCCTCCAGGATCCTGCCCTGCTTGAGTTCCTGCCCTAACTTCCTTCAATAATCAACATCAGTTTGTAAGTAAAAGCCAAATAAACCCTTTCTCTCCAACTTGCTTTTTGGTCATGGTATTTCATTGCATCAGCAGAAACCCTAAGTAAGACAGTAGACAGTTTACAATGATAAAATAGTTACCTCTCTGTCTTTTTTTACATCTATCTATCTATCTATCTATCTATCTATCTATCTATCTATCTATCATCATCATCATCTATGCTGTGAGATGGTCTTTCTGTATACTCTGAATTTGTGTTGCTACCATTGGTTAATAAAGAAGCTGTTTGGTTGGGGGCTGGAGAGATGGCTCAGCGGTTAAGAGCACCGTCTGCTCTTCCAGAGGACCTGGGTTCGATTCCCAGCACCCACATGGCAGCTAACAACTGTCTGTAGTTTCAGTTCCAGGCAAACACCAAGGCAAATAATTAAATAAATAAAATAAAGTTTTTTTTTTTTTTTTTTTAAAAAAAGAAGCTGTTTGGCCTTTGACAGGAGAATTTATAGCCAGGTGGGAAATCTAAGCAGAGAGACAGGAAAAGGAAGACAGAGTCTGAGAGATACAATCCAGCCACCTAATACACATTTATTTATTTATTTTTTTAAAGATTAAATGCAAATGGCAAATTCTTAACCAAATTAAA
This sequence comes from Sigmodon hispidus, assembly GCA_004025045.1. Classification (NCBI taxonomy): domain Eukaryota; kingdom Metazoa; phylum Chordata; class Mammalia; order Rodentia; family Cricetidae; genus Sigmodon; species Sigmodon hispidus. Next base: position 11,595 of record PVIH01023887.1, read on the forward strand.
CACAAAAGGGAAGCACTACTTCAATAAAACTAGAAATTGAAGCACAAACATTATAAAAGATATGAACGAATTTCCTGAAAATCATAAGGACATACATTATAAATTTGTTTTGATAAATTGAAGATTCTGAAAAAAACTGGTGAGTTTTTAGGCAGCAAAATTAAACCTAAATTCAATGAATGATTTTAACAAGTGCATACTTTGTAACCTTGAAATACCTAAAATACTAATAAAATACTGCATACTAAAAAGAAAAAAACAGCAATAACAAAAACAAACACAAGAAAATACAAACTTACTGCTGAATTCCACTATAACTTAAAGAACTATGATAAATACATATCATATAATTCCATAAAACTTTCATGACAGTGCCTTTACCTACTGAGGCATCTCAGTGGACCAGAAATCCTTTTTGAGCTGCAGCATGGATGAAAATAAAAAGTGTGCCTATATGATTAGACAAATAATCAGAAGTTGACACTAATGCTTAATTAAAAGGAGAAGTAGGAGAAATAGGAAAAAACGAATAGAACAAAACACAGTTTTGGTGATGACCCACCAAATGAGTTCTTTGTTTGGTCTTTCTTCACATGCTTGTATTCATTTAGTGATTATAATAAACCAACACATAGAGTGCTATCATTATTTTATAGGTGAGGGAGATAAATCACAAAGAGTTTAAACAATTTTCCCAAAGTCACAAAGCTAACTAATTCCCATTATCATAAATATATCCTACTCATTAATAACCATATAATAAGTATATTGACTACTGTGGCAGATGGATCTAAAGTATCTATTTTTAAATTTATGATATATATCTATATAGGTCTATATCTATATTATGTTCTCCAACTTTAAAGAAGCAGATAATGTGAGTTAAGTGAAGAAATGTTATATTCCATTTGAGACACACAGAGCTCTCTTAAGAATATTCTTTTCTAAAGTACATTTGTTTAAGTGCTTTGCCAGATACTGAAAATTCAGGCAGTTCAAAATTAGAACAAGATCAGGGTCCTGGAGACTGGAAGGTAACCAAAGGCTTAACTTAGAAGATAGAACATTGAAATGCAAGGTGAGTGATCAAGGTATGAGACCTTTCTGGTCTGGCAGGCAAACAAAGTAACATGTTGATTATAAATGCCACTTACAGGTTTCTACATAGAGCTATATTAAAAATAAGGTGACTTGGCGAATTGGGAGGCTAAATTGGAAGGATGTTTTACATTTCAAAGGACTTTGAATAGAAAGCAGGTATATTCTATCTTGTCACAGCCTTGGAATGTTTTAGGGGAAAACAGTAATGGATTGAGTGGAGGGTGGATGCATGATGAAATCAGTCAGTCTCTGTTTGGAAAACAGTATTATTTGCAGCAGGGCTTGGGTGGACTTTGACCTAAGAAAATAAATTAAGGAGGTGCTGCAACATTATTTGTAATAGCAAGAACCTGGAAACAACCTAGATACCCCTCAACTGAAGAATGGATTAACAAACTGTGGTACATCTACATAATGGAGTGCTACTCAGCAGTAGGAAAAATGATATTCTGAAATTTGCAGGCAAATGGATGGATTTGAAGAATATCCTCCTGAGAGAGGTATCACAAACCCATAAAGATAAGTAGAGGATGTACTCACTCATTAGTGGACTTTAAACACCCAAGCTGCAAACCACAACCACTGAACAGCTTGGGATCTGAAAATTATTTTTAAAATAGTCTTCTGCTGTTCATTTGATCTCAACACTATTCTACACAATAACATTGTTACATATTTCTTTTTTTCTTGTCACTCTATTTTATATTATTTTTTTTTTAGAAAATAAAGTCACTTTTTTAAAAAATAAGGGTGAACCCTTCTGAGTGGAGACAGGAAGGTTACACCTATACTACTTTTCTACATATGTCAGGTTATTCATTCATTCTTTAGTCTCACATATGAATGTGAGTCAACAGAATTGCTGATATTTCTGTAGTATGTGGCTGTTATCATGCATTAACTTATATTTTATGGTGTACTTTAATAATTCTAGGTTGACAAATTTGTTTTAAATGTAACCTGAAAATGTTATTTAATAACACTTTATTAAATGTTAATAAAAGTAACATTTTTTCTTTTCTTTTTTTTTTCTTTCTTTCTTTCTTTTTTTTTTTTTAAAAAAAACAGAAGGTCTTGAATGGGTTAAAGACCTCTCACATGTTGATGGCTTAGGGAATACAGAAGAAGGTATGGGTTAAGAACTGCTTCATAAGTGATATTACTATTATTATTGTACTTTTTTGTGTGTATGCACACATATATGCAGGTGCCAGCAATGTTGGGAAGATGGTGTTGGATTCCTTGGAGGTCCAGGAGATTGTAAGCTTCTTGATATGGGTGCTGGGGACCAAACATGGATCCTCTGGAAGAGCAGGATCCTCTTTTTTTTTTTTTTTTTTAATGAGAAAAATGTACTTTATTTACTTGAAAATTTTAACATTAAGACAAAAATATTTGACTCTCACAAAGAGACTGTGATTTTATCACCTCACAAGTGCCACTTCCATATAATAAAATAATTAGCTAAGAAATTATATTTGCATTTCAACAATTTTTTGTTTAATAGGAATGTCCAGATAATTAGGCATTAAGTATATTATCAAGACTTGAAGGCAGCAGCTTTGTTTACAAGTGAATATTCTTTTTTTCACTTTTTGTTTTCATTCTTGGGTTAGTGATTCAGAAAAGTATTTTTTTTCGTTCTTTATTTTGTATTTATCAAAAAAAACAGTAAAAAGAATTTAAAATGCGGAAGAGTTTACAATAACTATACAGAGGGTAAGAATCATAAGCATGGCTTATCAAGGGTGGAAATGCAAATAAGATTGTTACACATATATATACTTTGTGTTCATCTTTCCCTCTGAATTTTTTTTTTTCCATCCCTGTATATCCTTATTCAAGGTCTCTTCCCCCTCCCACCACATCTGGTCATTTTTCTTCTCTGCAACTCCCCATCCCCTCCCTGGGCAGGGAGCAGACAGTCCTATGGTCCCACTGACCCAATAATGCTTGGATCAGTCTTCACTCCCGGCCAAATCCAGTTTTGTCCCCCCTCCCTCAAGAGTGAGTCAGGTGTTCCTATAGTTGGAGTGGGATCCAAAGGGTCAGTCCAGGGTGTTTCTGATCCCAAGCTGTTCAGTGGTTGTGGTTTGCCGCTTAGGGCTGTTTGGCTTTTTTTCTTGTTTATTTGTTTAGAGACCACTAGTGAGTGAGTACATCCCCTGCTTATCTCTCTGAGTTTGTGATAGTTCGCTCAGGAGGATATTCTCCAAATCCATCCATTTGCCTGCAAATTTTAGGATATCATTTTTTCTTACTGCTGAGTAGTATTCCATTGTGTAGATGTACCACAGTTTGTTAATCCATTCTTCAGTTGAGGGACATATAGGTTGTTTCCAGGTTCTTGCTATTACAAATAATGCTGCTATGAACATAGTTGAGCTAATACCTTTGGAGTGTGAATGTGCATCTTTAGGGTATACACCCAGAAGTGGTATTGCTGGGTCCTTGGGGAGATTGATTCTCAATTTTCTGAGAAACCTCCATATTGTATTCCAGAGTGGCTGAACAAGTTTACAATCCCACCAACAATGGAGGAGTGTTCCCCTTGCTCCCCATCCTCTCCAGCATAGGCTGTCATCTGTGCCTTTTATCTTAGCCAATCTAACAGGTGTTAGGTGGTATCTCAAAGTTGTTTTGATTTGCATTTCTCTGATGGCTAAAGATGAAGAGCACTTTTTCAGGTGCCTTTCAGCCATTCGTAGTTCCTCGAGCAGGATCCTCTTAAGAGCTAAGTTCTCTCTCCAATCCCTTTCTTTTGTTTAAAAGATTTGTTTGTTTTGTTTTATGTGTGTGAGTCTTTGTCCACAAGGAACGATGTAGACAGATGCTGTTTGACTCTCAGGTTTTTTTCTGAGTGGCAGGGAAAAAAGCTGAAAGGCAAGAAGGGGTAAATTTAGTTAAAATTGAGGTGTAAAGAAAGGGTATGGGGAAAAGGGGAGAAAGTGGGGGTAACAGAATCGGGTGAAGACAGACACACATGTTTTCACTCATGCAGAATCTTGATTTATATACATGTGACATTAAAGCAAAAGAGGAAAATTTGGGAAAAGGAAGGGGACTAGCTAAATACTGGAGAAAGATAAATGAAGGGTAGCAGGGGTTTGAATATGGGAAAAGTACAATGATACACATGCAAATATCATAGTGAAACCATTATTTTGCTCTTAACTAAAAATTAATATAAAGAGAAAAAAACGGTTCTTCTGTATAGGGAGAGAAATACATACCAGAAAAGTCAAGTAATTTATTTAGTGTCACAAAACTAGGGAGAGATAGTGTTGAGACAGAATATTTAGAAAAAAATATTTTTATTGTTGAAAAATTATTTTTTTTATTTATACTTGTCAGCTCTTTAATGATTTTTCCTTTTTGGGTGTTTGGGGTTTTTTTTTATAAGATAATTAATTGTATTGATAAGAAAAAAGCAATTAAAAAACTTATTGTCTTAGGAATTCAAACTCTTAGCATACAACTGATATATATTAAGATATACATCTATAATCACAAGAGTGATACTGCAATGAAGGTTGACAAAATATAAATAGAAAGTGACAGATCACAGGATAAACTTCTCAACATGTCTAATTAAAAAAAAAAAACCAAAACAAAAATTTTTATTTAGCAGATAAATCACAACCCACCATGCCCTACTTATATTACAATAACTTTAGCTACCCTAGTTACTCTAATGTAATTTCTCATCCACCAATATTTTGGCTATATCTGTATGCTCCATAACTTTATCCATTATGAACTATAGTCATCATGGAATCATGCTTTAGCCTTGGTTCCATACCCCATTACCTACTGCAAAAACCATGTGACTACTATGTCTAGGCATATCAATTCCTTAGTAATGGTAGCACTCATATGGTTCAGACTTAACTACATTCTTCATCACTCACTGCAATGAAAGAGAAATTATTACTTTACATTTTTCTGTCTAAATATGTTATGCTGTATGAATTCTCATGCAGAGATGTGAATATGTGGGCTGTTAAGCAGGCTCTCATGACAGTAGCATTCTCTTAACTTGTTGCAGTTAGATGTGTAACTCATAAAAAGTTGTCTACCCAGAGAAAACTTGTTTATGTAAGAGAGAAATTTTAATAGATAAAATGCATGCACACAAATGTTCACTCCTAATTTAGCATTTGACATGGCAGAGAAAATGAGGTAAATGGGAGGATCATATAGAGATCTATCATTCCTTAGAGTTGGTAGCTTGCAAGCATAAGACATCATACATTAGATCTATATCCATGCAATTTTCCTGACATCATAAATATTTAGAACCAGTGGAAAAAATACCAATAAAAATAATGTGCGGTAGAAAAGATAGACTAGACATACGATTTGTCCTTTACCAGAGATGAATAAAATCTCACAATTTACTTTGGGGAGTATTCATAATCATTCTTCATAAAAGCCATGATGATCAAGAAATATTCTATATTTAAACTGCTTACATTTGAGAGAGGGTTAAATAAGCACTGAAAAGTGTCACAGTCAATATTATCACTAGGTAACCATCACCCAAGAGTTTACTGTGTATATTTCTTCACAGCAAGTATGTATACTGGGAATGAAAGTTAATTGCATATCTGAGAATACATAGAGCAGTGTAATGTGACCATTGAAAATGTTATATACCATATTTCAGGCCCTGGAGTCAATTAGAAATAGGGACTTTATTTTCCCTGGTAAGGGTGACAATTAATAGTATTGCCAGCCATATTTAGAACCCAAGCCAAACCAAAAATTGTTAAACAACCATAAAATTATATTTAGTATTGAGTTGTTACATAGTAGTTGCACAGCAAAAGCTCCTCCATTTTGTTTCTGAGCTTTTCATTGAGCTTCACTGATGAATCATTATATTCTAGAAACATTGCTATATGGTTTACTATGGTATCTTTGTGACTTTCTATGAAGTATTAACACATGTCAGAAGCAATTTTCATGAGCTTTTTCAGGCCATGATTCTGTTACAACAGGTAGCAATAGATAACTCAGTTGTTAATCCACCAGACAATGACTCTCTGTTTGGAGGAACCCTGTCAAACAGGGCCTATAGGACCATGGATCATGAAAACTGTTGTTTCTTTCTGTATTTTCTTTCTTTTTTTTTAATGTCTGACTTCTTACTTTTCTTTTTTTTAATTATGAATAAAGTCATATTTTTTACCCATGTATATCCTTATTCAAGCTTCCTTCCACCCCTTCTAGTCTCTCTCACTGTTGAAAATTTAATACACATAAAGAAAGACAATATTTGTGCTTCACTGATTTCTATCTTCCAATTCATGATGTTTCTAATTTCATGTCTTTTTGTCCTATATAGAACTCATTAAGTTCAATTAGTGCTGTCCACGTATGCATAGTTGTGAGGTCACCCACACTGGAACATGGGAAACATAACAGTGGTTTCCTACCACATCATCAACAAAGAATGTACCTGACACAGGTATCAATTGCCAATACTAAGCTCTATGCTTTACCACTTGTTAAGAATGTTTAAGATCTAAATACATGCTTTGACTCTCCGTCCCCATCCAGAGCGTAGTCGAAGTCCCTAAGCTCTGCCCAGTGGGGCCCTGTCTGCAGGGCGAACTGCCTCATCAGACCAGGACCAAGAGCTTTGAAACTCCGACCCGATCCAGAATGGAGTCAAAGGTGAGAGGATTCCTCCTTGGCCACAGTCCGGAGAATTCCTCTCTGGGATTGGATTAGCAATCTGATCTCAGACTCTTTCCAGCAGAAGGCTCTAGGACCTGCCCAGCTAGGCCCTGTCTCCAGGGCGAACTGCATTGTCAGATAAGGACAGAGGGCCTTGGAAATGTAGTCCCCTGTCCAGAGTAGAGTCAAAGATAGAATAGACCCCTTGTGCAGACCAAACAGGAGACACACAAGCCCTCTTGCCGCAACTGACTTGGAGCTGAATAATCGTGAGCCACGGAAGCCACGGACAGACACCAGTGCAAGAATACATATAGCAATATAAAGAACAACAAGGCAACACCAGAAGAAACTGATGGTTCTACAACTACAAACCAGAACAGAGAAATGAAGAGGAAACAGAAGGAAACAACAGTAAAAGTGTCTCTTTCCAAAGCCCACACACATGCTAACCATGGACTGTGTGGAGCCCTATCTGTCAGGTATAGGTACTCTTATATCATAACCTAACAGAGTGTATCTGTAAGAACTTGGGGGAGAAGATGAACATGCTCAAAGTACAAAATTCTCAAGATCTAACTAAAAATTTGAACATAGTTGAACATTGAATGAAAAACAGACCCAATTCTAAGATTATTTAAAAGAGACTCACAATGATATAACATTCTCATACATACAAAATGACCTAAGATAACTTAAATAATCCAATATGCTGTCCCTATAACAAATGTTAAAGTTATCTAAAAAACTGAGACAGAGACTCATGTCCATAGTCTCAGCACTCAGGAGATTCAGGCAGGAGGATTAGAGCATCAGAGGCTCAAGTTCATCCTGATCTACATAGCAGGTTGCCAGACAACATGATCTGTTGGAGGAATCTTTGTATCATAAAGCAAAGCAAACCAAACAGAAATACCAACCTCAAATCCTGATTGGGAATGCTTTCTTTCTGTCACTGGTGGCTAGTCTTTTCTTTCACTTTCTGTTACAGCAATTGATACAGACATAATTGATTTCCTCCAAAATTTGCATTTTATAGCCTGATCTTTTGAGAATGTGACTGTATTTAGAAAGAAAGCCTAAATTAGTGATAGGTGATTAGTTTAACATAAAGAAGAATTACATGGGTTCTAGTACAAGTTGAGCAATTTTCTTAATATGAAGAAGAAATGCACAACTCTGCATATTGGAATGATCAAATAAGCAGCAAGTAGAAAGCCATAGGAAACCAACCCTGAGCACACCTTCGTCATGGCCTTCTAGCCTTCAGCACTGTAAGCAAATACATATCTGTTTTTTAAGTCTCCATGTATATGATATTTTGCTACAGCAGCCCTATCAAGTGATACCCATGTCCAGGAAGTTCAAGGTTTCCTTTAAGATAATCACTAGAGATCTGTGAACATAAACTTCATTGTTTGGCCTTTCATGTATTATGGTATTGATCTGTCTTGTGCCCTTCACCATTCCATGTAGCAGACTTGCTGTTATATTTATTGTGATTTTTTTATGTTTTTAAAAATTTAAATAATTTATTTAAAAGTTTTATTTTCATTTTATATACCAATCACAGTTTTCTTTTCTTCTCCTTCTCCTGCTCATCTCCCACCTTCCCCTACCTTCCATTTATTTCTCAGAGAGGGTAAAACCTCTCATGGGGAATCAACAAAGTCTGGCATATTAAGTTGTATAGCTCAAATTTTCTGTCCTGGCTTAGCCCAGAGGTTCAAATTCTCAGTCTTGCATAGTCCAAAATAATCATACAAAGGCTTATATTAATTATAATTATAATGAGCCATACCTCAGGCTCACTACTAGCTAGCTTATATAACTTAACACAGCCCATTTCTATTAATCTATGTATTGCCACATGGCTCCATGGCTTTACCTACGTCTTATTATGTATTGCTTTCTGGGAGGCAGCCTTCAAATGTTGCTCCCTGATTCTGCTCTTTTTTGTCTTTATCTCAGTATCAGGACATCTCATTTATTAATTGTTGCTCCTAGTATCTGTGCTACAAGTGTTATATTTAGGAAGTGGTCGCCTGTGTCAATGTGTTTGAGGCTACTTCTCCCTTTCTCTTTTATCAGATTCAGTGTAATTGGATTTATGTTGAGATCTTTGATTCACTTGGACTGAAGTTTTGTGTCTAGTGATAGATATAATTTATTTGCATTCTTTTCCACGTTGTCATCCAGTTAGTTATGCCAGCACCATTTGTTAAAGATGCTATTTTTTCTCCCATTGCATGTTTTTGGCTTTTTTTTTTTTTTGTCAAAAATCAGGTGTTCATAGGTGTGTGAATTAATGTCAGACTTTTCAACTTGATTTCAATGATCCATGTGTCTGTTTCTATGCCAATACCAAGCTGTTTTTATTACTATGGCTTTATAGTGTAGTTTGAAGTAGGGATGGTGAAGCCTCTTGAAGTTTCTTTATTGTACCGAATTATTTTAGCTATCCTTGTTTTTTGTTTTTCTATATGAAATTGACTATTGTTCTCTCTAGGTCTGTGAAGAATTGTGTTGGAATTTTGATGGTGCTTGCATTGAATCTGTAGATTACTTTTGGTAAGATTTTTAGTTTTACTATGTTGATTCTACCTATCCAAGAGCATAGGAGATCTTTCATTTTCTGATATCTTCTTCTTAACTTCCCTGGTGGTCTAGTGGTTAGGATTTGGCGCTCTCTCTGTGATATCTTCTTCAATTTCTTACTTCTAAGACTTAAAGTTCTTGTCACACAAAACTTTCACTTCTTTAGTTAACCCAACATATTTTATGTTATTTGTGGCTATTGTAAAGGGAAATATTTTCTTTATTTCTTTTTCAGTCCTTTTATTATATGTATATAGGAGGGCTATTAATTTTTTTGAGTTAATGTTGTATCTGCCATATTGCTGAAGGTGTTTATCTGCTGTAGGAGTTACCTCGTAGAATTTTTGGGGTCCCTTATATATTATATTATTGGCAAATAGAAGAAGTTCTTTTCTAATTTTTATACTCTTGATCTCTTTTTGTTATTTTATTCCTGTAGCTAGAACTTTGAGAACAGATATGGAGAGAGTGAACAACCTTGTCTTGTTCCTACTTTTAGTGGGATCACTTTGAATTTTTCTCCAAAATCAAAATTTTAGTTTGATGTTGGCTGTGAGCTTGCTGTATATTGCCTTTATTATGTTTAGATATGTTTCTTGTATCCCTGATGTCTTCAAGATTTTTATTAGGTAGGGATGTTGAATTTTGTCAAAGGCTTTTTCAGTATCTAGTGAGAAGGTCATGTGGATTTTTTTGTTTAGTTTATATGGTGGATTATATTGACAGATTTTTTTTTATGTTGAACATTCCCTGCATCTCTGGGAATCTCTGGGATCTACTTGATCATGATGGGTGATTTCTTTTCATGTGTTCATGGATTTGATTTGCCAGTATTTTATTGAGTTTTTTTACATAAATGTTCATGAGGGATATTGATTCATAATTCTTTTTTTGTTGTTGTTGTTTCATCTTTGTGTGGTTTGAGTACCAGGGTGACTGTACCCTCATAAAGCGTTTGGAAATGCTCCTTTTGTTTCTATTGATTGGAACAATATGAGAAGAATTGATATTAAATCTTCTTTGAAATTCTGGTAGATTTTTGTGCTGAAACCATCTGTCCCTGGGTTTCTTTTGATTAGGAGACTTTTAATAACTGTGTTTATTTCCTTTTGTGTTATAGATTTATTTAAGTTCTTAATCTGGTCTTGATTTAATTTTGGTAAGAAGTACCTATCCAGAAAAATTGTTTATTTCTTTTAAGTTTTCCAATTTAGTGAAGTACAGGTTTTTGAAATATGACCTAATAATTCTCTGGATTTCTTCAGTTTCTATTGTTATGTCTTCCTGATGGTTTTTAATTTTGTTAATTTGGATATTCTCTCTCTGCTTTTTGGTTAATTTGGATAAGGGTTTGTCTATCTTGTTGATTTTCTCAAAGAATCAACACTTCGTTTTACTGATTCTTTGTATTATTCCCTGTGTTTCAGTTTTCTTGATTTCAGCCCTGAATTTGATTATTTCCTGACACCTACTCCTTCAGGATGTGTTTGCTTCTTTTACTTCTAGAACTTTCCTGTTTATTATTAGGTCACTTGTGTGAGATTTCTCCAAATTTTTCATGTAGGCACTTAACTTTTCCTCTTAGCACTGCTTTCATTGGGCCCCATGAGTTTGGGTATATTGTGGATACATTTTAATTGAATTCTAGAAAGTTTTTATTTTTTTTCTTTATATCTTTCTTGACGGAGAGGTGGTGCAGTCGAGAGTTGTTCAGTTTCATTGAGTTTGTAGTCTTTCTGTAGGTTGTGTTGTTGAATTTTAACTTTAGCCCATGGTGGTTCAATAAGACACAAGAAATTATTTCAATTTTTTGTATGTATTGATATTTGTTTTATGAATGAGTATATGGTCAATTTCAGATAAAGTTCCCATGAAGTGCTGAGAAGAAGGTATATTTTTTTGTGTTTGGGTGAAATGTTCTGTAGATGTCTATTAAGTCCATTTGAGTAATAACAACTGTTAGTTTCCTTGTTTGTCTGTTATTTTTCATTGCTGATATTGAGGTGTTCAAATCTTTCACTATTAATGTGTGGCGTTTGACATGTGATTTGACCTTTAGTAATATTTCTTTTACTAATGTTTATGGCACTTGTAATTGGGGTATAGATATTAAGAACTGAGACTTAATCTTGATGGGTTTTTCCTTTGACAAATATAAAATATTACTTTCTATCTTTTTTGATTAATTTTAGTTTGAAGTGTATTTTGCTAGATATAAGGATAGTTATACTGGCTTGCTTCTTAGTTCTGTTTGGTTTGAAAACTTTTTACTCTGAGGTAATGTCTGTCTTTGAAGTTGAAGTGTGTTTCTTGTATGCAACAGAAGAATGGATCCTATTTTTGCATCCATTCTATGAGCCTTTGTCTTTTTTTTCCTTCTTTATTTTGTATTTAAAACCAAAACCAAAACAAACAAATAATAACAAAACCAAACAACAAAAAAAAGGGGGGAAGGGGGTGGTCCTAAACGAACATAAAGCCAAATTAATAGCTAAAAGGTAGAAAATATAAAAATGAGACTTATTCAACGTGGTCACATCAGGAAGGGGAACAAAGAGATTTGGTGATACCTTAAGTCCATCGCTGAGGTCCTGACATAAGGATAAGCTTTCAAACAGAAACCAGGAAATATGTGTAACTGAACTATCTAGCAAACCCCTGCCTGCCACTGTCTCAGCTCCCAGTCTCTAGTTCAAGACTATCTGACAAATTTTTTTCCTTCTTTATTTTGTATTTATCAAGAAAAAAAAACAGTAAAAAGAATTTAAAATGCGGAAGAGTTAACAATAACTATACAGAGGATAAGAATCATAAGCATGGCTTATCAAGGGTGGAAATACAAATAAGATTGCTACACATATATTTTCTTTGTGTTCATCTTTCCCTCTGAATTTTTTTTTCCATCCCT
>PVIH01023888.1:0-16011 GCA_004025045.1 Sigmodon hispidus
GTTTTGACTTGCCTTTCTCTAATGGCTAAAGATGTTGAACACTTTTTCTTGTGCCTTTCAACCATTTTTAATACTTCTGCTTAGAATTCCCTTTTTGGTTCTGAACCTCATTTTTTAAATGGATTATTAAGGGTTTGAGGCTCCAGTTTCTTGAGCCTCATTCTCTATATATTTATAAGCTTTTCCTCTGTCACTTGTAATGCAGATAAAAATCTTTTCCCATTCCTGAGGCTGTCACTTTGTTTTATTGACTGTGTTATTGACCTTGCAAAACTTCTCTTTCAGGAAATCTCACTGATTTATTGTTTTTCTTAGTGTCTATGATACTGGTATTATATTTAAAAATTGGTCACCAGTGCCAATGTGTTGGAGGGCATTTCCCACTTTTTTTTTTTCTATCAAGTTCAGTGTGGCTGGGTTTATGTTGATGTCTTTGATCCACTTGGATTTAATTTCAGTGTAAAATGATAGGTTCGGATCTATTTTCATTTTTCTATACAGTACCATTCAGTTATGCCAACACCATTCATTGAAAATACTAATTTTCTTCAATTGAATACTTTTGGCCTCATTGTCAAAAATCAAATGTTCATAAGTGTATGGGTTAATGTATGAGGCTTCAATTCAATTCTACTAGTCCACATGTCTGTTTTTGTTCCAGTACCTAGGTGTTTTTATTACTGTATTTCTATAGTATAATTTGAAGTCATGTATAGTTATGCCTGAGATTATTTTGTTGAGCAAAATTATTCTGGCCATCAGGCTTTGCTGTTATTCCTAAAGAAATTGAGTATTGTTCTTTCAAATTCTGGAAAAATGGTGTTGAGATTTTGATGAGAATTACATTGAATCTGTATGATGCTTTTGGTTAGATTGTCAGTTTTACCATATTGATCCTACCTATCCAGGAGTATGGGAGATCGTTCCATTTTCTTATATCTTCTTCAATTTTTTTCTTCCGAGATTTAAAATTTTTTCCAAAAAGATCTGTTAATTCTTTGGTTGTAGTTTGCATGTATTATAATGGGTGATATCCTGCTTATTTCTTTTTCAGCACTTTTATATTTAGTAAAAAATATATAAAATATATATTTTTATATATAAGATAATACATAAAATTATAAAATGGAATTTCCCTGGTAGAATTTTGTGGGTCACTTATGTATACAAACATACCAAATCAAATAGAGATAGTTTGACTTCTTCTTTTCCAATTTGTATCCCTTTATCTCCTTGTGTTATCCAATTGCTTTAGCTAAAATTGCAAGAACTATATTGAAGAGATAAGAGGAGAGGGAACCACTTGTATAGTTCCTGATTTAGTGTGATTGTTTGAGTTTTCCTCCATTTAGTTTGATTTTTGCTGTCACATTTTTGTTAATTGCCTTCATTATGTTCAGGTATTTTCCCTTTATTCCTGATCTCTCCAGGGCTTTTTTCATAAATGAGTGTTAGATTTTGTCAAAGGCTTTTTCAGCATCCAAGGAAAATGTTCATGTGGATACTTTTCCTTCAATTTGTTTCTATGATAGATGATATTTACAATTTTTCATATGTTGAACCATCCCTGGCTTTGTGGGATGAAGTCTCCTTGATCATGGTGAATAACATTTTGTTTTTTCTCGGAAATCCATGGAAACAATAATAACACTTCACTCCAGAATTTTTCTAACTCAGCTGATTTTACAGGGAGCCTATGACTAACCATGAGGTACTTCAGAGCTTCAACCTGGGTGTCCTTACTTTGAGAGGGAATATTGTGCATTGCCACACAGTGAGTCAAAGAATAAGTAAAGCAAAAGTATGTGTCAAACATAAATATCTTGTTCTTCATGGGGATACTTCTGTGGGTCATTATGCAACAGTCATATACTCACATTGCTTTCTCTACTAAGTTTTGACTGTTTGGAATCAGATCTGAGTGTTATTTCTTGAATTGTCAACTATTATGTGGACGTGCCTAATAAAATTGAGTAAGGATTTATGTGCCTTTCTAATACTTTATACAGTTGTACATAGATAAATTCTGAAAAGAAAACAGAGTGGCCTCTCAGTGACACCAAAGTGAACATACAACATAGAGGTGTCAACTTTACAATTCACCATGTCAGTGTGACTTCACACTGAATGAAGAAAGGGGTAGCAGGACTGGTGGTGAGAGTGAAAGACACCCTCACTCACAGTGAATACAGTGGTGTCAACAGGCAAAATAAAAGACCAAATAATAACTGCAGCAATAAAAACGACAATACTAACCCAGACATACTCTGAAGCCATGGAAAGGCACATTTGGCTGGCGTGAGATGTTATTTTTGGTCCCTGCCAGTTGTCCATGAAGGATTGAACAAGAAGGTGCAAGACACAATGACTTGTATTCTGAAAAAAAAAGTTATAACAAGTAAGCTCAATTTCTTCTAACAACCCAGGGAGAACAGATTGCTTTGCTGGCATCCACTGCAGTGGCATGGCTGCCTCTTACTGTTCCAGGTCATCACACCTAATTACTCCACCTCTGTTGCCAAGACCCCAGTCAGACTCCAGGCTGGCTTATGAGAAAGTGATTACCTGAGGTGTTCTTTTTGCTTATGAAGAAGTGCTATGAACACATATTTTAAGAAACAAGGTGAAAATGGTTTGAACTCACTGAGGCCAGGCTGGCCATTATCTTTTAGATGCCTCCTGGAACTATACATACCACAAACATTTATCTGGGTTTTTATTTTAGCCATTCTGAGAGGTGTAGAATTGTTTCTCAGATTTATTTTGATGTGCCTTTTCCTTTTTACTAAGAATGTTGAACAATTCTTTAAATTATTTTGGCATTTTAGATTCTGCTGTTGATAATTTTCTGTTTAGTTCTGAAGTTCATTTCTTAAATTATTTGCTTGCTTATGAATTTTTTATGTTTTGGAGATTAGCCATCTGTCAGATGTGGGGTTACTGAAGATCTTTTCTCATTCTCCAGGCTGCTGTTTTGTCGTATTGACAATATTCTTTGCCTTACATAAGCTTCTCAGTTGCAGAAGGTCCTCCTTCGTAATTGTTGTTCCCAGTGTCAGTACTATTGTTACATTCAGGAGGTGATCTTATGTGCCAATGCACATAGAGCTACGTCCTACTTTCTCTTCTATTATTTTCAATGTAAATGGATTTCTGTTGAGGTTTTAGTCCACTTGAACTTAAATTTTGTCAGTTGTATTTGTAAGGATTCCTAGCATTCCATGTAGCTGGCACAACTCTGTCCCAGATGGGATACACCTTGTACTGAGGCACGCCCCTGGGAATGGTTGTGTAAACCTTGAGCACTGCTTACAGAAGCACCTAACCTGGTTATTAAGATTTTGAGGTAAAGATTATTGAGTTCTTTATATATCTTAGAGATCAATCCTCTATCACTTGTAGGGTTGGTGAAAATCTTTTTTCATCCTGTAGGCTGTCGTTTTGTCATATTGACAGTGTCCTTGGATTTACACAAGCTTCTCTGCTTCAGGAAACAATTAATGTAAATTCTTATGAAGGTGATGATAATTGGGGAGGAGAGGTCATTTCTAGAGGTATAAAAAAGGCAAAAATTTAAATGCTATAATTGTGGAAATGAAGGTCATATACAAAGAAATTTTAAACAAGGTTTTACTAGAAATAGTGCCTTTGTAAAGAATACTCACAGGAGAACACCCCTCCCTCCTATAGTATGAAGGAAGTGTGGAAAAGGTAGATACTGGATTAATGAACTTTGGTCAACAATGGAGAGACAAAGTTACCTTCTGCCTTCAGGAGATGCCCAAAGGGGGCTTTCAGAAGTCCTGATATCCACTACAGTACAATCTTACCCTGCTAGAGCAGAGGATGCACCTCCCCAGAACAATTAAAGAAATTTAAACCTATTTTTAAAAATAATATACTACACTAAAGAATAGAAAATCTATAGAAAAAGAAAAAACTCTGGAAAAATTGTAAAAAAAATTGTAGCAAGTGTCTATTCATGAACAAAGGCCAAAATTAGAAGTACAAATAAATGATGTTATTATAGAAGGTGTATTGGGCAAAGGGGAATGTTTCAATAATTTCACCAGAGTCATGGCATCCAAGTTGGCCCCTTCTGAAGGTAAATGTTGAGTTTTGGGGGATTGGGTCTTTATTCCAAGTAAAACAAAGTGCAAAATGGCTTGAGGGTATAGGACCAGAAGGGCAGAGAGGAATATTAAATCCATATGTGGCTAAAATTGCTATAAATTTATGGGGATGATATTTATTACAGCAATAGAACTCACAGAATAACATTTCTCCATGCACAGAAATAAATCATAAACTAACACATATTTCTGGGAGAAATATTAAAAAGTATTATGAGAAACAGTCACAAGCTATCCAAGCTGTAGGGAAACAAGGAACAACAGCTGTTGATCTAACAATGACACTTACAGCCCTTCCTTTAAGTGGCTAACAAATAAGCCTATATGGATTAATCAATGGCCATTAACAAAAGAGAAATTGCAGGCCTCAGAGCTGCTGGTGTAGGAGCAGTTAAATGTTCAACATATAGAAAAATCAGTAAGCCCTTGGAACTCTGCAGTATTTGTCATTAAAAAGAAATCTGGAAAGTGGAGGATGGTGACAGATTTAAGGACAATAAACAAGGAGATTCAGCCAATGAGTACTCTACAGTCTGGAATTCCTTTACCTTCTCTTTTACCAAAAGAGAGGCCAACTATAGCTATCAATTTAAAAGACTATATATATGGTCTTTATCAATAGTTAGACTATATCAATAGTTAAATTGATATATATATCAATTTATATATATATATATATATATATATATATAAAGAGAGAGAGTGCAAATAGCAAGAGGATTTACTTCATCTGTACAAGCAGGCTTCCTCCCTGCCTCGGGAGCAAGGGAGTATCAGGGATTAACCATCTCATATCTCTTTTATAGGCTCACACCATAAAATCAACATAGCAATTGGGGCAATACATGATTAGTCACTTTAAAGGTCATACTTTAAAGTATAAGGTTGCTCACAATAGTCATGGGGTTGACTTAAGATCCGCTGGTTAGAGGTTTTTACAACTGGGTATTGGTCACTGCTATTCTGGTATTTTAATCTCAGGTTTGACCATTATGTCCTATGTGAGTTGATTACGGCTATCTGGGTTGGGTCACTCTGTTTCCTGGGACAGACTTTTAGACTTTTAGTTCCTTGTTCTCATGCGTGGTGCTCTGCTGAATACCTGAACTGAATGCCTGGGTCAAGCCCTAGAACCCATGGTCCTTCAATCCCCCATTTTCTTTTTGGGTACTGTCTCAATCATGAGACTCTGGCATGGAAGTAGTCTATCTAGAAGATGGTCTTGTGCCCCACCCCTACAGGCCCAAGCTGATTGGCAAGGTCTCAAAAGAGCAGCTGGGACCTGACTTGCAAAGCCAACTCTAGGCTGTAAGAACCTTTGGCCTCCACAAAAAGATTTGTCTTTTATGCCAGGTTTGTTTTAACTTAGCATTTCAACTTATTATGGGAATAATGGGCATAGTTTCTCTTTATTACTGCCTCAAGCTGACATTGGGGCATTTTTGTTAGGACCCAAAAAGATTGAAAAGCTAGTAAAGGAGCTAGGCTCCAGGGCTTCTGTCAGGAGCTCGTAGCTGTCTGATCCAGTAGCCGAGAGACAGGAAAAAACCCACATCCATAGAACTGGTTCACAGGCTTCCAGCCAGTCTAGACCTCCTAGTCAAGTGGAAATCTGTTGAGATATGTTAAAACTGAGAACCAAAGTTAGAATTTAAATCTTGGTCCCAGTCTTAGTAATTGGGGAAGGGCAGGAGTCCACAAGCCAGAAGAGAAAACTATCATCCTTAGGAACAGACAGGTGGGAAAAACTTAGGCTGTACTTATCTGGAATCTTTTTGGCCTCTGTGAAGTGGATGCAAATTCTATGATTCTCTTCATCTCATACCAATTGCAAAAAGACATACAAATTTTAGTTATATTATTATTCCCAATCAGGCTTTATAAAATGAGCTTGAAAACTGGCTATCACCTTGCAGAAGGATCTGATTGTCTGATTCTACCAAGCTGAAAGACTATATTTTTACAATACCCTTTAAAGAACAAGATAAAGAAAAATTTGCCTTTACAATGCTTACTTTTAATAATTCTCAGCCTGTAAAGAGTTTTCAGTGGCAGGTCCTCACTCAAGGAATGCTGAATAGCCTTACACTATGTCAGAATTTTGTACAAAAGCCAATAGAAAAACTTCACAACAAATTCCTCAAATCTATAATATACTATTATATGAATGACATCCTATTGGCAGACTAAAACATTGATACTCTAGAAAAAAATATTTGAGGAAGTGAGTATGATGGAATGTTCTTTGTATTCTGTAAATAAAGGACTGTTTTGGCCTATTCAAAGAACCATAGAAGTGGGTGGAGAATCAAAGAACAGACAGGTAGAAGCAGGGTAAAGTTACCCAGTTGCCATCTGACCCCCAAAGGAGGAACATGTAAGAGATACAGGTGAGCCATGGGCTAGGCCACATGGTGGGTAGATTAGTAAAAATCGGTTTATTTAAGATGAAAGAGCTAGCTAGTAATGTGCTTAAGACATGGGCCAACAGTATGAAGTTAATATAAGTGTCTGATCCATTTCTTTGAGGGACAAAAGCTGCCTCAGGCCAGGTTCCAAACCTCCAGGCCTAAAAGGGCCCAGGGAAACCTTCTACAACAGAAGGCATCCCAATCTGCTCCGAACAACCACATGAAGCCTAATAAAGTTTAAAAAGCATAAAAAATGTTATAGATTACTGAAACAGAGCTGAAAGCAGCTTTCTGAATTGCATATTTGAATTGATTTGTGGTACAGAGATGGTGCAGAGTTCAGGTGGGAATTTAAAGATGTCACATCTGCAGCACACAGCTTAAAGCCATATGTTTCAAAAAAGGCTTGGCATAAGTGTGATTAATTCAAGGTTTCTGCTTATATTTAATAGAAAGGAAACATAGTTAAAAATGATTTTTCTGGTGGCAGCATTTTCTGAGTCCACTATGGTAGCCAGCAGTGGCAGAGATGCAGTGAGCACCTCCGCCATATTGAAAAGCCACCAAAAGTGGCATAGTCAGCAATTAAAGTGATACTGACATTTTAAAAGCTCTTTGGGTTAGAAAATAATTAACAATTCTCAATAAAACAGAATTAGACCCACAAAAACCTCTAAACAGGATACAATGTATATAGAATACACATAGTCCTCAGAGAAAAATAAAGGGTAAAGAAAGACCTTTAAGAATGAGAAATAGAAAGTAAAGATAAAACAGCCACATAAAGATGGCAGATAAACAAAGAGTCTGGCTTATGATGATTGTGTTTTCTTTTAATTTTTTAACTTTTAATGAGCTAACAGCTGAAACATGGTTGATTGCTAAGGCTGCTAAGTTGGACAAACATATATATTTTAAAAGTATCTTGACTTTGAAATCTGTTTATAAAAATATGTTGCTTGGGAAAAGAGTTTTTGCCTTTGTCTCCACAGAAGATCAAAACCTGTGGATTGGTTCTAGGCAAATGTGGTTTCATTTGCCAAGGCCACCTGAAATTCTCAGGTTCCAAGATGGCCAGTTGAGATGATCCAGCCTCAAGACCCCATGAGATCAACAACATCCTTTGACAGCAGGATATAGTAAAAGAAAGATAGCTACGTCCAGTTTCCCCAAAATATTACTTATTAATGTTTGATTTCATTATAAATATTTAATAGTCATAGCTAATCTCTTTTAAAAAAGGGTGTGGAGAATATGTTGTAGGAATGATTAGAAAAGATAAGTGGATTTTGGTTTATTGATATAAACTTAAGGTCAATTTTGTTATGCTGTATGTATTTTTCTACAGTTGATGCTGACATAACTCATTTAAAATTGTAATGTGTAATTGAGAAAAGAAGAATAATAGTCATCTATGAAAGCCAAACTTATAGTCATGTTAGTTAGGTTTTTGTAGATATACTAAGACATATTTAAATTAGATAGTTAGTCTTCAAACACTTCAAAGACATGCAGAATATGACATTTAAATTATTTTAACAACCTAGACTTTTCTGGACAGTGAGACAGGTCTGATCCTGGTAGCACCAATGTCTTTCAGGAAAATGATGGGCACTGAAGAAACTTCATGTGAAATTTACTTTGTGGCAACAGTTAGCCTCTGGACAAGAAACTGATCTGGTATTGACTGCTTGATAGTATGCTGTATAAACTAGACATGCAGGTTCCACAGGAAAATGACCTCTGAACTTTGGAAGAACAAGACCACATGGTCCTTCAGATTCCTGCTTTACAGAAAAAAATGACAGGCATACTTCTGGACACAAGGAGAAGCGACTGACAGACTGTGACGATCTCTTGCATCACTGAAAGTTATGCCAGAGACTTTGGGCCATAAAGGCTGAAGAAGGTGCCCCAGTGTTACAAAGGAACAAATATGCCTCAGAGGTAAGAAACTTGGTTTTGGAGGGGAACACTGCACAGAACAGGACTGGCACAATAGCAGAAAGGAAACAGTGGAGTTCCTTAAAGCACTGCTGAGAGGTCAGAGATCAGAACGTGAATTCCACCACCTGAACCCAGGGCCCTGATATGGCTTCTTGGCTTCAGTGCAGAACACAGTCCACCCAGTACACAGTTGGTGTAACAGCAGTGGGGAAACAGCCAGGTCCCTGGTGCACAGCTGAATGGTGAGAGGAGAAGAGGTGATGACTACGAATTCACAAGAACAGCTGACCCACTGAGTGCATATCTGATTAAGAGCCTTCAGAGCCTTAAGAGCCCTAAGGCCAGCAACTTACTAGGACCCAACCAAGAGCTAGCCAAGAGAGAATTGGGAAAACAATGGGCAGACAGCAGTGTAAGAATATATTCAACAATACAAGGGTCAACAAGACACCACCAGAATCCAGTGGTTCTATAGCTTCAAGACCTGAACATAACAACAAAGAAGGAATAGAAGAAAATGACTGTAAAAACAGGTTTATGAAACTAATAGAAGCCTTAAAAGATGATATCAAAAACTTCCTTAAAGAAATAGAAGAAAATATAAACAGAAAATTAGAAGAGATGAACAAAGCCTTAAAAGAAAATGAAAAAACCAAGAAAAGAAAAACAAACAGGTGAAAAAAAATTTAACAAGAATTAAAAACTAAAACAGATGCAATAAAGAAGGCATAAACAGAGACAAAACTAGAAATAGAAAACATGAAAAAATGAAACCTGAAACTACAGGTTCATGCATAACCAACACAATTGAAGAAATGGAAGAGGAAATCTCTCAATAGTGGTAATAAATGCATCAGTTAAAGAAAACACTAAAACCAAAAAAAAAAAAAATCATAGCACAAAATATCCAGGAAATTTAGGACACCATGATAAAACCAAACTTGAGAATAATTGGCATATAAGAAGAATATCAACTCAAAGGCACAGAAAATATATTCAAAAAATCATAGAAGAAAACTTCCCCAACCTAAAGAAGGAAATGCCTACAAAATCACAGGAAGCCTCCAGAACACCAAAAAGACTAGAACCACAAAAAAAGACTGTTCACCATATCATAATCAAGCCTCTAAACCTAAGAATAGAGAAAAAAATACTAAAAGTTGCAAGCAAAGGAAAATGTCAAATCACCTATAAAGGGAAACTCATCAGAATAAAACCTGACTACTCATCAGAATAACACCTGACTACTCGGGGAAACAATGAAAGCATATAATGTCCTGGTCAGACATTATACAGAGAGTAAAAGTGTATGGATGACAAAATGGACTACTGTACCCAGCAAAACTAACAATCAACATAGATGGTGTAAACAAGATATTTCACAACTTGTCCAGATTTAAACAACACCTAACCACAGACTCTGTCCTGGAAAAAGCCCTAGAGGGAAACTCCAACCTGAGGAAACCAGAAACACCTGTGTAGCTACAGACAATTGATAAGCCCATAGAAGAAACTGCCCTGAAAAAAAAATTCAAGCCACTACCAAAAATGATTTCAAATATTGATCATTGGTCATTAATATCCCTAAATATTTATGGACTGAATTCACCTATGAAAAGACACACCCTAACACAATTCATATAGAAACAGAAAAAAACTTTCTGCTACATAGAAAAAAAGAACCTCAACCTTTAAAGACAGACACAAGCTGAGAGTAAACGGTTGAGAAAAGACTTTCCAATCAAATGGCCCTAAGAAACAAGCTGGTGTAGCTATTCTAATATCTAACAAAATAGACTTTAAATTAAAATCAATGAAAAGAGACCAGGAAGGTTTCTACTATTTCATCTCAGGTAAAACTAACCAAGATAAAATCTCAATCCAGAATATATATATACCCCTAACACAAGGGCACCTACATATGTAAAAGAAACACTTCTAATGCTTAAACCCCATATCAAACCCCACACACTAATAGGAGGAGACTTCAATACCCAACTTTAATCCTTTCATAAGGCAACCAGAAAGAAACTCAAGGGAGAAATAAGGGATCTAGCAGAAGTTATAACTCAAAGAGACTTAGGTATACATGAATCCCTCCACCCAAACAAAAAAGAATATACATATTTCTCAGCACCCTATGAAAGTTTCTCTAAAATTGACCACATACTAGGTCATAAAGCAAATATCAACAGATACCAAAAAAATGTGTATAACTCCTTTTACCATTTCAAATCACCAGGGTCTATAGTTAGAGTTCAACAGCATCAAGAATCACAGAAAGCTTCCCAACTCATGAAAACTAAACATCACTTAACTTAACCACCTCTGGGTCAAGTAAAAAATTAAGAAAGAAATCAAAGACTTCCTAGAACTAAACGAAAATGAATTCATGACATATCCAAACATATGAGAAACAATAAAAGCACCCTTATTTGGAAAATTCATAGCACTAGATGGCTACATGAAAGGAATAGAGAAATTCCATACAAGAGAATTGTTAGCTTAGCTGAGGGCCCTAGAACAATTAGAAGCAAACTTACCTAGATGGAATAGAAGGCAGTAAATAATAAAACTTAAAGCTGAGATCAACACAATTGAAACAAACAGAACAATACCAAAAAATCAATGAATCAAAGCATGCTTCTTTGAGAAACTTAACAAGATAGGTAATCCCTTATCCAAACTAACCAAAAAAGCAGAGAGATAGTATACAAATCAACAAAATCAGAAGGGAGAAGGGGGACATAACAACAGACCCCTAGGAAATCCAGAGAATTATCAGGTCATACTTTGAAAATCTATACTCCACAAAATGGAAAACCTTGAAGAAATGGACAGCTTTCTTGGAAGGTATCATTTACCAAAATTAAATCAAGACCTGATTAAAGACATAAACAGTCCTATAACATCAAAGAAAATTGATTGCATCATTAAAAGTCTCCCTAACAAAAAAAAAAGAAAAAGCCCAGGCCCAGATGGTTTCAGTGCAGAGTTCTACCAGACATTCATATAAGAGCTACTACCAATACTCCTCAAACTGTTCCATACAATAGAAACTGAAGGAACATTGCCAAACTCTTTTTATGAGGACACAATAATCCTGATACCCAAGCCACTCAAAGATGCAACAAAGAAAGAGAATTACAAACCAATTTCTCATGAACAGTGACGCAAAAATTCTCAACAAAATTCTGTCAAACCATATAGTCCAACATATAAAAAATATCATCCAGCACAATGAAATAGGCTTCATTCCAGAAATGCAGGGATGATTCAACATATGCAAAAGTGTGAATGTCATACATCATATAAACAAATTAAAGGAAAAAAAGACCACACAATCATTTCCTTAGATGCTGCAGAAGCCTTTGACAAAATCTAACATGTCTTCATGATAAAAGTCCTGGATAGAGCAGGCATATAGTGAAAATAACCAGATACAATAAAGGCAATTTACAAAAATCTGACAGCCAATACCAAACCAAATGGAGAAAAATGCAAAGCAATTCCACTAGAATCAGGAACTAGACAAGGGTGTCACCTCTCCCTTTATCTATTCAACATAGTTCTCAAACTTTTAGCTAAAGCAATAAGAGAACAAAGGAGATTAACGGGATACAACTGAAAAGGAAGAGGTCAAAATATCTCTATTTGCAGATGACATGATGGTATTAAATATGTGACTCACAAAGTTCTACCAGGGAGCTTCGCCAGCTAATGAATACCTTTAGCAATGTAGCAGGATACAAGATTAACTCAAAGAAATCGGTAGCCCTCTTAGACACTAAAGATAAAAACGCTGAAATAGAAATAAGGGAAACATCACCTTTTACACAAGCTGCAAATAGCATTAAATTGCTTGATGTAAGTATAACGAAAGAAGTACCACATATGTTTAAGAAAAATTTTAAATCTCTGAAGAAAGAAATTGAAAAGGATATAAGAGTATGGAAAGATCTACCATGTTCCAGGATAGATAGAAACAACAAAGTGAAAATGGTAATCTTACCAGAAACATTATTCAGATTGAATGCAATTCTAATCAAAATCCCTACCAAAATTATTATAGACCTTGAAAGAATAATACTTAATTATATTTGGAATAACAAGAAAGCCAGGATTGCCAAAACAATTTTACTCAACAAAAGGACCTCAGAAGGCATCCCCATCTTAGACTTCAAATTATACTATGGAGCCACAATAACAAAAACAGCTTGGTACTGGCAGAAAAACTGACTTGTGGATCAATGGAAGACCCAGACATTAACCCACACACCTATGAACACTTGTTTCTTGATAAATAAGCAAAATATATTCAATTTAATAAAGATAGTATCTTCAACATATGGTGTTGGCATAACTGGATGGTACTGTGTAGAAAAATAAAAATTGATTGGAAGCTATCACCTTGCACCAAACTTAAATCCAATTGGATCAAAGACCTCCACATAAACCTAGCTACACTGAACTTGATAGAAAAGAAATTGGGAAACACCCTCTAACATGTTTGCACAGGTGACTACTTCCTAAATATAATACCAGTAGCACAGACACTAAGAACATCAATCAATAAGTGGGACCTCCTGAAACTGAGAAACTTCTGTAAAGCCCAGGGCACAGTCAGTAAGACTAAACTGATGCCTAAAGAATGGGAAAAGATTTTTACAAACCTTACAAGTAACAGAGAATTGATCTCTAAAGTATACAGGGAATCCAAAAAGTTAGAGCCTCAAACCCTTAATTACCCAGTTAAAAAAAAGGGGGTTCAGAACTAAAAAGGGACTTCTCAGCAGAATTAAAAATGGTGAAAGGAACATGAAAAAGTACTCAACATCTTTAGCCGTCAGAGAAATGCAAATCAAAACAACTTTGAGACACCATCTGACACCTGTCAGAATTGCCAAGATTAAAAACACAGATGACAGCCTATACTGGAGAGGATTTGGAGCAAGGGGAACATTCCTCCATTGTTATTGGGTGTTTAAATTTGTTCAGCCACTTTGAAATGCAGTATGGCAGTTTCCTGTCTCTCAGAAAACTAGGAATCAATCTCCCCAAGGGCCCCAGCTATGCCCCTGTTGCTACTTTCCCAGGTGTGTTATGGGCAGGCAATGGTCTGTGCTGCAGCAGAGGAGTGGCCAGTCAGGGCCTGGGTTCAGGGGCAGAAGTCACTTTGTGACCTGTGACCTCTCAGCTGTGCTTTTTAGGAACTCCACTGCTTCTTTGCTGCTACTATGCTAGTCCTTCTCTGTGTAGACTGTGTTCCCCGCCAAAGCCCAGTTTCAAAGCCCAGTTTCTTGCCTCAGAGACGTATCCCCAGGACTCTGACTATATTTATAAAGCCAATATTAATGATACCAAGATAGATAAATGTGTTTAAGTCAGAAATTAAAGAGTAATTGTTCAATTAAACATTCTTAGTCTTTGTCTTTACTGCTTTATATATATGAATCTTGATTACTTACCACTCTTGTCTCCAGCCTTCCCAAATACCTGGTTCATGGTCTCAAGAAATTTCAATATATATGGCTATTTATTTTATTTTGGTACCTAGTGTTATGTGTTTTTGAAGAGAACATTCCCAATATCATCCAAAATTATATAGTGTGCATATTTAATGCTTGAGGGACTGTTTTAAGCAACGTAGCAGGAATCAGCCTTTACCTCCTTATTTACATTTTAAAGACATAATTAGCAATTTTGATGAATAAATAAAGAAAGCTCTGGACATCTGCATTAAGCAAGCATTTGTAGATATATCAAGATAGCAATTAAATAGTAGGGTCTCACTGTTTAAAATTGTATTGCTATTTCTGTTACTATTTTAACTTACAAATTTATATTAGTCTACGTGACTGGGGATAATTATATTCAAAATAGTTGCAACACTTAAAGTAATCTAAGGATTACATTCATGACATGACACAACTCTTGTTCTGTCGCCCACTAAACTCTATCAGGACATACCCAGAATAACCCAAATGCCTTTTCTCTTCTTCTGACCATATCCCAGGACCCTCTAACAATGGTGAGGTCAGCGTTCTGAACATTAGGTAAGTCCATACTTCTAACTTCCCATACCTGCCCATGGTAACTGAATATGCCCCTCCTCTCCTCATCATTCTTTATTATTATTATTATTATTATTATTATTATTATTTACAAAAAAGTCACACTTTCTAAACTTGTATACCCTTATTCAAGGTCCCTTCCCCCTCCCACCACACGAGGTCATTCTTTCTTCACCACAAATCCCCAACACGTCCTTGGGCAGGCAGCAGGCAATCCCATGGTCCCACTGACCCAATATTGCTTAGTTCAGTCTCCAGGCCTGGCAGAAGCACTTTTCTCCTCCCTGCCGTCAAGAGGGAGTAGGGTGTTCCTCTAGGGGGAGTGGGATCGAAGGAGTCAATCCAGTGTGTTTCTGAACCCAAGCTGTTCAGTGGTTGTGGTTTGCAGCTTGCGCATGCTTTGTTTTTTTTTCTTGTTTGTTTGTTTGTTTAGCGTCCACTAATGAGTGAGTACATCCCTGCTTATCTTTCTGAGTTTGTGATGCCTCGCTCAGAAGGATATTCTCCAAATCCACCTATTTGCCTGCAAATTTTAGGAGATCATTTTTTCTTACTGCTGAGTAGTCCTCCATTTTGGAGATGTACAACAGTTTGTTAATCCATTCTTCAGTTGAGGGACATCTACGTTGTTTCCAGGTTCTTACTATCACAAATAAGCTGCTATGAACATAGTTGAGTTAATGCCTTTGGGATGTGACTGTGCATCTTTAGGGTATGCACGCAGAAGTGGTATTGCTGGGTCCTTGGGGAGATTGATTCTCAATTTTCTCAGAAACTGCCATATTGCATTCCAAAGTGGCTGAACAAGCTTATACTCCCACCAACAATGGAAGAGTGTTCCCCTTGTTCAGCAACCTCTCCAGCATAGGCTGTCCTCTCTGTCTTTTATCTTAGCAAATCTAACAGGTGTCAGATGGTATCTCAAAGTTGTTTTGATTTGCATTTCTCTAATGGCTAAAAATGATGAACATTTTTTCAGGTGCCTTTCAGCCATTCGTTATTCTTCTGCTGAGAATTCCCTTTTTAGATCTGAACCCCATTTTTTGATTGGGTTTTTCAAGGTTTTGGCTCTAGATTCTTCACTTCTTTATATATCTTAGAGATCAGTCCTCTATCATTTGTAGGGTTGGTGAAAATTTTTTCCCATTCTATAGGCTGTCTTTATGTCCTATTGACAGTGTCCTTGGCTTTAGAGAAGCTTCTTAGCCTCAGGAGATCCCACTTATAGATTATTGGTCTTAGTGTCTGTGCCACTGGTGTTATATTTAGGAAGTGGTCGCCTGTGACAATTTGTAGAAGTGTATTTCCCACTTTATTTTCTATCAAGTTTAAAGTGGCTGGGTTTATGTTGAGGTCTTTGATCCACTTGGATTTGAGTTTTGTGCAGGGTGACAGGTTCAGATCAATTTGCATTTTTCTACACATTTCCATCCAACTATGACAACA
>PVIH01023889.1:0-23888 GCA_004025045.1 Sigmodon hispidus
CAGTGAGTGACATGGGAGAGGTACTGTATGCTTGCAGTCTGTTTGGGTCCATGATGGGTTTGTGTGTGGTGAACAGGAGAGTATGATTCAACACTGTGTGCCAGTGGGTAGTATGGGGAAGGGGTAAAGCTCCAGGTAGCTGAGGTACCTAGGAGGGTGGGTGTGGGGAAGGAGGCCTCAGCGGGAGTCTGGAGTACAGGGGAGGCCACATGAGGAAGGCACTTCAGCTGCAGTGCAGCAAGGTGTCCTGTGGTGGAGAAGATGGGGCGGGGTCAGGCCCTGGGTTGGTAGAGTACTGGGGTAGTAGAAAGAAAGGTACCTAGGCTCAAGTTCTCTCTGTGGAGGAGTCTGGACAAGCCACTTCACCTTCACAATTTTTTTTTCTTTTAAACATTTTTTGAATTTTGTTTTGCTGGAGATCAAGCCCAGACCCTCACACGCACTGGGCACCTGCTCTTCCTCAGAGCCCATGGTAAAGAGTGAATAACAGCAGTCGCTGGGGTAGAGTTTGTTGGTGTTAAAATGCTTGGCACATTACTGACATTTGGTAAAAAGCTCTTATATTATAGTCATTGTTGGTTTATAGCCACGCCCCCACCTGCAAAGACTCGATGCAAAGCCTGTGACTTAGGCGTGTGTCTACCCTTTAAAATCTCCAACCGGGGGCTGGAGAGATGGCTCAGCGGTTAAGAGCACTGACTGTTCTTCCAGAGGACCTGAGTTCAGTTCCCAGCACCCACATGGCAGCTAACAACTGTCTGTAATTCCACGATCTGACATCCTTACACAGTTATACATGCAGGCGAAACACCAATTCGCATAAAATTAATAAATAAATATAATAAAAAAAATAAAATCTCCAACCATGTGGAAGACTCTCTCTTCTTCCTTTCTTCTCTGTCTCCCTGCTCTTTCTGTCTTTCCTCTCTCCCCTCCCCCTCCTTAATAAACTTCATATGGCTCTCGCAGCATACAAGTTCTTTTCACACACGAAATACTAACAGTCATGCAGGTATAGCAGATGCAGGTATAGCATCATAACTGGTGCCCTGCTGTGCTGATGCTGTGTAGACTTTGCTGCCTTAGGAAGGGCTTTCACGATGGCCTGGGCCCATCACCTTCTGAGCAAAGGAGAGCTGGAAAATAGTCTAGTGCAGGCTTTAATAAGGATGGTGTGGGGTGGGAAGGGATTCACAATGAACATTTAGCATTTCTGTCTTAGTTACTGTTGTAGTGTTGTGAAGAGCCACTGTGACCAAGGCGACTTAGAGAAGATGACAGATAATTGGGGGCTTGCTTCCAGTTTCAGAGGGTTGACCATGACCATCGTGGTGGGGGACATGGAAGCGGAGCGGCAGGCAGGCATGGTGCCAGAGCGGTTGCTGAGAGCTTACTTCCTGATTTGAAAGCAGCAGGGAGAGTGGGGGGCAGGGAGACTGGGCTTGGCACAGACTTTTGAAACCCTAAACCCCACTTTCACTGACACACCTTGTCCAATAAGGCTTTATCTCCTATTCCTTCCTAAGTAGTCCACCAATATGATACCAAATATTCAAATATATGAGCCTTTGGGGACCATTCATGTTCAAACCTCCATATTCTACTCCATGGCCACCATAGGCTTGTAGCTACATCATAATGCAAAAATGCATTTAGTCCAATTTCAAGATTCTTGAGTCTCAGAAGAGAAGACTCTTCTGAGACTCAAGGTAATCTCTTAACTGTAACCTTCTTATAAAAGCAAACTTAAGGTACATACCTTCAATATACAATAGAACAGACTATATATTACCATTCCCAAAGGAAGCAAAGCGGGCATAGTTAGGAAAGACTGGACAAAAGCAAGATCAAAAGCCAGCAGTGTGAGCTCCAGGTTCATGTCTAGTGTCCAAGGGCTGAAATGACCCTTCAGATCTCCAGCTTCTAGCTTTGCTCACTGCAACACATTTCTGTCTCTTGTGCTAGCTCTACACCCTGTTTGCAGATCTCCCACAGCTCTGGCATCTCCAACAAAATTCAGACTTCACTATCATAACTGTCATGGACCGCTTAACACCACTTATCATGAAAAGCATTTTTACAAAAAACCGTAAGTGCTAAGGTTATCTTATGTAAACTGGTCATGCAGACCAGCCATATATTTCTATACAGAGTGTCCCTGAGGTCCTTATGGTAACAGCTTGACCCTTAGCTACTGTTTTTCTGCTTCTGTAAACAATGCTTGCTTACCTCCTGTAGATGTTCACAGCTGCCTTTCTGAATATGTGACACACTTATGATTTTTACCTTGTAAAAGCTCAAGAAAATTGGAGGTCAGGGCTACTCCCTCTACTCTGTATGGGGTAGCCTTGCTGGTGAAAAATAAAGGCTCCATATCACTGCACCAGTTCAGGCCTCTCAAGTGGTCATTCTTCAGGTTTCCTGTAAGATTAGAGGACACACTGAGATCTCTGAGGAGAAAAACCCCAACCTCTGAGGTGGAGCTCCTCCTAGGCAAGGGTAAGGGTTGGTGGTTCTAGTGGAGACCACTGGAGACACTCCTCAGCTTCAGGGATAGATTATCCTTCACCACCTTGCCCCCTAAAACTTATGAAAGAAATTCACTTTGTACTTGTATCTGGGACCTCTGAAGGTATAAACCTGAGTTTCTAGTTTCTGGCCAATCTGGTACACCAGTTGAGGGACTTGAGAAAACTGAGTCTGGGATGTGGCTGGTATGCCACCCCACACCAATCTGTATCCTGTGTCCATTGGTTTTGGCTTTGTTTGTGTTTTTCCAAGACAGGGTTTCTCTGTGTAGCCTGGAACTCACTCTAGACCAGGCCTGCCTCTGTCTCCTGAGTGCTGAGGTGTGTGCCAGCACCACCTGGCTGGTTGGTTTTATTTTCATTGTCTTTGCTCCTTGTGTGTGCTCCCATTAACCTTTCCAGTTAAGGCAGACCTAGAAAACTGAACCTCATTGATACTTCAACCTCCCCCTTGTAATGAATGTTACAAAACTTTAAATTAGGCTTCAAAACAGGAGAATCAGAATTTGAGTCTAGTTTTCCAAGGGGACTCCACTGGCCAGCTTTCATTGTGGCTGGCCAGGTACCTGGTTACTCAACATCAAAGTTGTTGCCAGGGTTTGGTCTATTGTTCCAGGAAGACCTGGACACATGGATCATTTTCCCTACATTTGAGCGTGGCTAGACCTCCTGGGAACACAACCTTTCTGGCTGCTGGAGACTATAAACATGTTATCCAGAAGGTCTTAACAATGTGAGAGAAAAAGTCCTCCATACTGCTAGAGAAGCCTTACCCTGAGTTTCTGCTGCCGCCGTATCCCCTGCCTCTGTCTCTGGAAACCACTGCTCCTGATTCTTTCCATACCCGCAGTAGGTCCCCTGTGCCCTGCCTCCCCTCCCTCGGCTGTATCCAAGGATTCTCTCCCGACTTGTCCTCACAGGACCCACATAGAGTCCCTCCGGGTTCTTGGTCTCCTCCCCCCCCCCCCAGGGAAGCCACAGATGATGGTGACACCTCTCCTACAGTGATCTCCATTTATGGTTTATGTCCCCATTTCCACCAGCAATCTTCCTCACTGGAAAATCAAACCCCTTTCTCTCTGACAAAACTCAAGGTTGAATTTCTCTTCTAGACAAAGAGTTCTATATGCACCAGCCCACCTGGGATGTCTGCCAGCAGCTCCTCCAAACTACCTCAGAAAGATGAGTTTGGAGGGAAGCAAAGAAGCCCACAGTCTCTGAGCACCCCGATTCTGGAAGCCATTTCTCCTTCTACCAGACCTCAGTGGCACCCCCATCACTGAGCAAGTTAAAGGGGCTCTTGACACCTATCACCAGATTCTAATGCATGGTCTCTGAGATGCTGCACAGAAGGCCACAGATTTTCTAAGGTTAGTGAAGCTTTGCAAGGCTGAAACCCCTGCCAAGTTTCTGTGAAGGCTGCTAGATGCCTGCCTCCCCCACCTATACACCCACTGCTCAGACAGCCCCAGGGGACAGCTGGGTGATTAACATAGCCTCTGTTACCCCATTGGCCCTTGGTAGTAGAAGCAATCTCCAAAGGGGGATCTGAAAGAGAGGTGTTGTTAGAGTAGGCAGGAGCAGCTCAGAAAGTCTTTAATAACAGACTTGCCAGAAGATAGGCAGGCAGAGGGGTTAGCAAAGGCAACTGTGATAGCGCTGAGAAACAGATGAATGAATGATCCATCCACCAGAAGGTGCTGAATGAAGCCTACAGAGGTGGCCAGACCAGGGGATGCATCAAGACCACTCAGATCCACTTTAGCCCCAAATCAATGCATATTGTGAAAGAGAAGGAAGGGAATTGGAGAAATGATGTTGAAACCAGTGAGCTGGAACGCCCAAGGCAAAAGTGCTCCAATTAGAAACCGAAACCACCTGAAGGAGCCAGGGCTTGATTCCCTTAAGGCCCCATGAGCCCAGGGTTATCTTAGAGTGGGGGTGGGGCAAGCCAGTCAACTTCCTGGTAGACACTGGGGCAACTTCTTCAGTCCTAAGGAAACCCAATGGACCCCTGGCAAAAAGAAATGAAATAAAAGTCCACAGTGTGATGGGGGAATACCGTGATTGCTCCTGGACAACTAATCCGTTGTGGACCTAAGAAGGGGTAACATCATCCATATGTTCCTGGTTATATGCCAAGCTGCCTCTACCCCCTACTGGGCCAAGACCGGTACACAAATTACAGGCCACTATCATTTTTAAGGGAGACAAGACAGAATTGGACTAAAAATTCCCCACTAAAATCCCAGTTATTTGTCCAATTGTAGAAGAATACCAGTTAGTATCCAAGCCATCCCTAGCCCACCTGGGATCCATCTCATATCCGGCTTAATTACAAACAAAGATTCCAGGGGTGTGGGCACAAAGGAATCCACCTGGACCAGCAAAGCATCAAGCCCCAATAGCACTTCAGCTGACTACTGTCACAGCCTTAATCAGTGCAACAACGTCCCACCCATGAGGATGGAAGCAGTTCACGTCCAGAGACTCAGACAGGCTAACATTTTAGTCCTTGTCAGTCACCTTGGAACATTCTCCCACTCCATAAACCCAGCACTAAGGATTACAGGCCTATACATCATCATTAGATGGTATATAATCAATCACTAGCTACCTCTTACATTTAAATGAATCCATTTCTATTTTTCATTCCATGCATCGCCTTGTAGCCCGTGGCTTATTAGTCCTTTCACATGGTGGCTTGAAGCTTCTGGCTTGACTCTGTTTTTCTTCCTCAGTTTAATTCCTGCTGCCCAGCCTTATCTTGCCTTGCCATAGGCCAAAACTGCTTTATTACCAACCGATGAGAGCAATACACATTCACAGCAGACAAGACTCCTATAGCAGAATGCTGCATCATACTATAAACCTTGCTGAGCTCTTCCAGTATGTCTCTGCAAGGCCGCTTCCCCTCCCTCCCCTTTAAGGAAAAAAGATTTAATACTTTGTGAATGAGGGTTTTTGTATGGGGCCTGGTACCAGCAGAAGCCAGAAAAGGGAGTCAACAACTCTCTGGGAACTGGAGTTACCCAGAGTTGTGGGTCATTTTCTGGGTGCTTGGGAGGAAACACCGGTCCTCTGCTAGAGCAGTAAGTGCTCTTAACTGCAGAACCATCTCTTCACTCCATTTATTTCTTTTTTAAAAAAATATTTATTTTTATTCATTTTATGTGGTGTTTTGCCTGAATGTATAACTGTGTAAGGATGTCAGATCTTGGAATTATAGACAGTTGTTAGCTGTCATGTGGATGCTGGGAATCAAACTCAGGTCCTTTGGAAGAACAGTCAGTGCTCTTAACTGCTGAGCCATCTCTCCAGCCTCCATTTTTTTTTTTTTTTTAATTTAAGAAACATTCCAATTTTATTGACTTTTCCTTCAAATTGTTTTCAGTTTAATAAAATTGAGCTGCACCTAATAGAGAATTAAATGTCTGCATTTGCCTCAAAAGTTGAAACTGCCTTAATTTTTTAGACTCTCACTAGAATGTGTTGATTTTTTTTCTTAGGGCAGATAATGTTGTATGTGCTCTGAGACCTTTTCCAAATGAATTTGAATCTCTAGGATCAGCACCATGGGGGTAGGAGAACTTGTTAATCATGGTTTCCAGTCTGTCAATGCAGCAATCAAAGAAGCTTAGACTTGTTGGTGGTTATAAATCCATTTGAATGTTCCCTTTTCTACCAGCTTGTAAGGACAAATGTGAATCTATTACTTTCACTGTTGGATTCTCTTTTCTCCCAGATTCCATCTGCTTATGCAAAAACATCAGTATCTTGCAAATTTCCCCTTTTCAGGTGCTTAAGGTGTCCTCCAGGCAACCTTTCTGTTGCCCATTTATCAGGCTTATCCTTTGATTGCTGTGGCTGTCAGACAAACAAACAACCAAAACCAAACCCCAAACCTCCAAAACAACAAAAAGGGTCTCAGGACACACAGGCCTTGCAGTTGGTTCTCACCTCAGTGTTGGTCAGTTTCTGCACTTCTCAATCTTCCCATGATCCTGCTGGTCTTTTTTTTTTTTTTCTTTTTTCTTTTTCTTGTTATGAATAAAGAAGTCACATTTTCTATCCTTGTATATCCTTATTCAAGGTCCCTTCCCCCTCCCACCACATCAGGTCATTCTCTCTTCTCCACATCTCCCCATCACCCCCATAGGCAGGCAGCAGGGGATCCCAAGGTCCCACAGTCCCAATATTACTTAGTTCAGCCTCCACTCCTGGCAAATCCAGTTTTCTCCCCCAACATCAAGACTGAGTCAGGTGTTCCTTTAGGGGGAGTGGGATCTAAGGAGTCAGTCTAAGTTGTTTCTGATCCCAAGCTATGGTTTGTAGCTTGGGCATGCTTTGCTTTTTTTGTTTGTTTGTTTGTTTAGAGTCCACTAATGAGTGAGTACATCCCCTGCTTATCTTTCTGGGTTTGTGATACCTCTCTCAGGAGGATATTCTCCAAATTCATCCATTTGCTTGCAAATTTTAGGATATCATTTTTTCTTACTGTCCAGCCCCCATTTATTTTCTTTTTTAAAAAATAATCGGAAGTCCCTGAGTTCAATTCCCAGCAACCACATGGTGGCTCACAATCATCTGTGATGAGATCTGGTGCCCTCTTCTGGCCTGAAGGTATGCAGGCAGAACACTGTACTCAAAATAAAATCTTTAAAAAAAAATTAAAAACATTATTAGCTGGGTGTGGTGGAGCACTTGGGTAGAAGAGGCAGGTGGATCTGAGTTCAAGATCAGCCTGGTCTACGGAGAGAGTTTCAGGACAGGTTCCAAAGCTACACAGAGAAACCCTGTAAAATCAAACCAAACAAAAATTTTATGTATATGTATGTGTGTGCACACGTTTTTGCCTTTGTGGGTGCCCATGCATGTCTGTGTGTATGTGGAGGCTGGAGGCCAATCTTGGAGGTCATTCTTCAGGCACCATTCACTGTTTTGTTTGTTTAAAGACAGGGTCTCACTAACATTGGAACTTGCCAAGGAAGCTAGACATCTGTCTAGTGAGTCCTAGGGATGCCTGCCATCTCTCTGTCGCTGGGGTTACAAGCCTGCAACACCATAGCTGGCTTGATCCGGCCATTTTTGCACAGTATATATTTTATGTTGAGCATACTTCTCCCGTGGCTATCTGCTCCCTGCTCTCTCCACCACCTTAGCTCATCCTGGAAGCTCACTATCGATTATTTTCCAGCTGGAAATCTTTTTTTTCCCAAATATTTATTTTTATTTTATGTGAATTGGTGTTTTGCCTGCATGTATAACATGTAAGGGTGTCAGATCTTGGAATTACAGACAGTTGTTACTGGGAATCGAACTCAGGTCCTTTGGAAGAACAGTCAGTGCTCTTAACCGCTGAGCCATCTCTCCAGCCCCTAGAGTGACATATGAAGTGGGAGGATCTGAGATGTGTTTAAATGGCCATTTACTTTTCGCTTCTTTTATAATTTACTATCATACATATGCAATATATTCTAAAAACCAAGACCAAAGAACAAAACAAAACCCCACACAGACCAAACCCCAAATCAACCAAGCAACTTTGCCCAACCCAAACCAATAAACCAATAAACACCTCTTATCTACCAACTACTAACTTCCACCAACAGCTAACCTTTCTCCTGGAGCAAGAACTTGCTATGGCCTTCTGCTTTAAGGGAGGGATAAGGGCCTTATAGTGAAAAACAGCTCCAGGCAAAGGATATTTTTAGCCTGCCAGTGGTGGTTGCACATCTTCAATTCCAGCACTGGGGAAGGAGAGGCAGGCAGATCTCTGATTTCAAGGCCAGCCTGATCTACAGAGTAAATTACAGGCCATTCGGGGCTACACAGAGAACCCTGGGGTGGGGGGTGGGACGGGAGGACGGAGGGACGGAACTTATTAGTTCTCTTCTTATAACTAATAAGCGAGACTATCAAGAATCAGGTAAGAGGACCATTAAAAAAGGTCCAAAACGAAGCAAATTTAGGGACGAATTATTCCAAAAGGGAAAGGTAAACACGCATTGCCTGCCGGGATTTGCAGTCTTCTGGGGCAGGTGAGGCACGCCTGCGCAGAGTAACGCGGCCCTTCCCAGCGCATGCGCACGGTAGCGGCGCCAGGCCCAGTTTTTCCAGCAGCGGGTCCACACTCTTTGCTGGAGAGATATGGCGGTGCCCACGTCGATCCTGGGGCCCTCGCCGGTCAGCCAAGGCGGTCCTGGCTCGATGGCGCCCTGGTGTTCTGTGAGCAGTGGCCCGTCTCGCTACGTCCTCGGAATGCAGGAGCTGTTCCGAGGCCACAGCAAGACGCGCGAGTTCCCGGCGCACAGTGCCAAGGTGCACTCGGTGGCTTGGAGCTGCGACGGCCGTCGCTTGGCCTCGGGGTCCTTCGACAAGACTGCCAGCGTGTTCTTGCTGGAGAAAGATCGGCTGGTGAGCTCGTAGGGCTTAGCTCTGGCCGGGAAAAGGGATGTTTGTGAAGGAAGAGGATGCAGGAGGGGGCGGAGGAACGGATAGGAACTTGACCTGTGGTTGGTGGTGATGA
Source organism: Sigmodon hispidus (assembly GCA_004025045.1). NCBI lineage: Eukaryota > Metazoa > Chordata > Mammalia > Rodentia > Cricetidae > Sigmodon > Sigmodon hispidus. The sequence continues at coordinate 9,058 of PVIH01023889.1, forward strand.
GGAAGGGAGTTGGGGGTTGCGAGTGGGTTGAGGCCGCCAGGAGGAGAGCGAGTATGAACGTAGTGGCAGTGAGAGGTGTGTCGAAGGGGCTGCGGGCCAGGGGAGGTTGAATCAGTTGGCCGGGAGTGGTGAGGGTCTATAAGAGTCCTGGGAAGGAATTTGTGGCGGGAAGTGGTGAGAAACTGATGGAGTGGTAGAGTTCCTACCGTGTCAAGAGGTTTTATTTGAAAATGGTAGCGTATCCCCTGGGAATGGACAGGTGGATCGGGATGATGGTGGTGGTAAAAGAGAAAAGAAAGAAGGAAGAGCAGGAAGGGCAAGAGTAAGAGCCAGTTTCCAAGCTCAGTTCACACGGGGTGAGGTTTTGGAAAAGACTGGATTGTTTTGAATTATCCAGATCTTTGCTGGTTCCAAGGTACCACCGTTTGGATAAAAGTTAAGTTGCATGTGGAGGCATGTACACCTGTGTGAAGTGGCATCTGAATTCTGTTCTTTTAAGGTCAAAGAAAACAACTACCGTGGTCATGGAGATAGTGTGGATCAGCTTTGTTGGCATCCAAGCAATCCTGACCTCTTTGTCACGGCCTCTGGAGATAAAACCATTCGCATCTGGGATGTGAGGACTACAAAATGCGTTGCCACCGTGAACACTAAAGGTAACTTCAGAGAGAGGAGCCTTCGAGAGAAAAGCTAGTGTAATTTTCAGCAACTGTTCACTGTGTTCTTTGTAACTAGTGCTCTACATCATGAGCCAACAGGATGGGATGTATATGTCTGCTTGGAGGAGACAAAGAATAGAATTTGAGCACCTTTTTATTAGCTGTAGGAGTTATTGGTCACAGTGAGTGGGTGAGCAGTGGAAAAGTACAAAGAGGAATAGTATTTGGGAGGTTCCACCAGGTTAGAACAGCTGAAACTCCATCTTGGTTTTGAGATGATTGGAAAGTTGTGCATTACATTTAAATGCTGTCTTCATGGTATCCTGTAAATCTTGAGTCTATCATAATTGACTCTAAGAGGTCATTTAAATTTTTTTAAAAGAAGCATTTTTGTTGTTTTTAGATTTTTTTTTTATTTTCATGTATGTGAGCCACATGTGTGCAGGTGCCAGAGGAAGGACATCTTACCCCCTCTAAATGTAGCTACAGCTGGTTGAGAACTGTGGGTGCTGGATGTTTCATTTAGCTCCCCTGGAAAACAGCATGTGCTCTCAAGTGCTGAGTCATCTCTTCAGACCCACAATAAAATTATTATTTTTAAGCAAAGTGCTTCTTTTTTTTGTTTTTTTTTGAGACAGGGTTTTTCTGTGTATCCCTGGATGTCCTGGAACTCTCTCTATAGACCCGGCTGCCTGCCTCTGCCTCCCAAGTTCTGGTATTACAGGCATGTGTTACCACTACCCAGCTCCCATAACAAAATTCTTGACACACATTCTTATAGATTTTAAAATGCACTATAGATAGTAAGTACAGTGTGAAAAAAAATGTCATTTTTGATTCAGTGAAGTTGAACATTTTAACAGTGTGTTCAGTGTGGACTTTGATGAAAAGACTGGTACCTGGGAATGGAATGGTGTGGCTCTTGACAAATGTTAGACTCAGCTCTTGGCTAGTGGTAGCTTCCTTCCGTTGACCTGGTGATTTGAGCTCTGAAGGTAGCTCTGATCTTCCTTCTAGGATAGCAGAATAAGCTCCTGGAGGAGGATGGTCAAGGATGATGTGATGATGGATTGTATCTGGGTTCCCAGGCGAGAACATTAACATCTGCTGGAGCCCCGATGGGCAGACCATCGCTGTGGGCAACAAGGATGATGTTGTGACCTTTATTGATGCCAAGACACACCGTTCCAAAGCAGAAGAGCAGTTCAAATTTGAGGTCAATGAAATCTCCTGGAATAACGATAATAACATGTTCTTCCTGACCAATGGCAATGGCTGTATCAACATTCTCAGGTGAGGGGGCTCTGGCTTGAGGGGGATGTTAGACCTCTGCACTGGGTGCTGTGTCAGGTTCAGAGATGAGTGTGAGCCTATCCTAAAAGACCTGAAAAAAGAGTATTTAAAAATCTTAGTTTCTTTTAGGCACATTTAAGCCAGCTATTCTGGATTTTAAGTTCTTACTGATAATTGATTGTATCATCCTATTTGACTGACAAAGAACTGAGATTTGTTGATGTTCTTTGTAGCTAGTGCTGTACGTTGTGGGCTATCAAGATGGAATGTGTATGTCTGCTATTATCAGATGGCTGGTTCAGGGACTTGTCTTTCCTTAGGGTCTTAAAGTTTCAGCTTCAATATATTTCCCCTCTAGAAAGTCACTTCCATCCTTTTTTGTTTTGTTTATGTTTGTTTGTCCAGACAGGGTTTCTCTGTAACAGCTCTGGCTGTCGTGGAACTCAGTTTGTAAACTTCCATCCTTCTATCCTAGAGGAGGGTTTTGGTGTATCTTACATGCTTCCTAAAGGAAGCATTTCTTCTGTATTATAATGTGTATTTTATTTATCTCTTATTATACTAGCAATGCCATGGTGGAAAGGACTGTGTTTGTCTTGTTTTCCATTGAATTGCTAATGCCTAACCGAATGCCTGCCTTAGTAGTAAATATTTGTTCTGAGTAAATGAAGATGTGGTACTAAATGCAGGTCCATGAGAGTCCATGCTTATTGCTATGCCAGTGAGTAATGCAAGGCAGGGGCATAAATGCTGTGGTGGAGAGGCTGGTATTTCCTGTGAGTCCCAAGTTAAACAAAATAAAATAAAATTCATTATATTGGCTGTGGACATTGAGTATATTTATAAAGTATATTTATAAACTTGTAGGTACTTTACTATGCTTTTTTGTTTTTTTTGTATTAGGTGGTTTTGCTAGATATAACAGTCGCAGTTTCATTTCTCTGCTTCAGTGCCTTTGGTGTGCTTCTCTTGATGTTCTCAGAAAGTCCAGAAATGATGTAATTTTCTGTGAGGTCCAGTAACCTTACTAGTTTATCTTAGTGTTAAATGAGATAGGTTCATATACTTAGGCCTGTTGTACTCTTTTGTGGCTTGAACTAACCTTTTTTTTTTGTTTTGTTTTGTTTTCTCAAGTTTAGGGAAGTTTTTTTTTTCTCTGTCAATGTTGTAGTGCCACAGTTCTTTCTTTGCACATTGATGGCTATGTATTTTGTTTTTCAGCTACCCTGAACTAAAGCCTGTGCAGTCCATCAATGCTCACCCTTCTAACTGCATCTGTATCAAGTTTGACCCCATGGGGAAATACTTTGCCACAGGAAGTGCAGATGCTTTGGTCAGCCTCTGGGATGTTGATGAGTTAGTGTGTGTGCGGTGCTTTTCCAGGTAAGTAATTCTGTCAGACTTCCTATTGGGTAGATTAACTGTTCCTTCCTCCTTTGGGGTAATTCTGATGTTTCTGTTTGTCCTCTTGTAGATTGGATTGGCCTGTAAGGACCCTCAGTTTTAGCCATGATGGGAAAATGCTGGCGTCAGCCTCAGAGGATCATTTCATTGACATAGCTGAAGTGGAAACAGGTGACTTAGTTTGAATCCTTGTGTTTGATATCTGACCTCAGACCTTTTCTTGTCATGTTTTAGCTCTGCACCCGGGTACTTCACCAGCATTATCAGAAATGGATTTGTCTTGTTGAGATAAATTTGTTGATATGCCTGTCAGTTTCACATAATGATGAGATAAAAGGACAGGAAAAATGAAAATGGAGTCTCTGTTTCACCCTGATCTGCAGTCCTTCCAAATAACCACTCAGAGGCTTATAATAATTATAAATGCTTGGCTGATGGCTCAGGCTTATTACTAACTCTTACATTTAAATTAACTCGTATTTCTTACCTATGCTTTGCCATGTGGGTCATGCCTTGTTACCTCATTTTCTACACATCTTGCTTCCTCGGCAGCTGGCTGGTATCTTTTTGCCTCCATTCTCTTTTCAACTCCAGCTTCAGTTTGATGGTCCCTCCCAACCTCAAACAGCTTTATTATCAGCGAGGAGAACAGCACATATTCATAGCATGCAGGATCCCATAGCATTTCCCTCTTTCTGTCTAATCAAAAAGGAAGGTTTTAACTTTAACATGGTAAAATAATATACAACAAAAACAATTATCAAGTAAGAATCAGTTACAGGGCTGGAGAGATGGCTCAGCAGTTAAGAGCACTGACTGTTCTTCTGCAGGACCTGAGTTTGATTCCCAGCATCCACATGGCAGCTAGCAACTGTCTGTAATTCCAAGATCTGACACCCTTACACAGTTATACATGCAGGCAAAACACCAATTCACATAAAATAAAAACAAATATTTAAAAAACAAGTCAGTTACAATATCTAGTCTGTTTGTATTTGGCAAAATTAAAGAAAATATTTTATCATCCATCCTATCTTTGTTCGTCTAAGGCTTTGTATCTAATTTATCTTTTATAATAACTAAGGAAAACTGTAATTTTAACTATCTAGTCTTTAACTCAATCAGAGACCCCAGAGGATATAATATTATCTGAATAAACAGCAGCTTCCAAAATTCTAGAAATGACAAAGACATCTGGCTGCCTGGACAGTCACCCAAAGTTCCTCTGTAATATTCAGGCATCTATCTTCAGCCTACAGGCTGAGAGTCTTTGGTAGACTTTTCAGTAAATAGAAAATTTGAAGGACCGTCTTGCCCATACTGGCAAAATTTGTCAGTCACTTTCCTCTGTGTCCTGCAGAATGACTGACAGTTTCTTCTATGAAGTAGAAACCTGCCTTCATAGTTTAGCAGTCATTTTCCTGTGGGCCCGGCATGTCCAGTTTACACAGCATACTGTCAAGCAGTGAGGCAAGAGCAGTTTCTTGTCTAAATGGCTAGCCTTGTCACATTGAAAGCAAACTCTATAAGGAGTTTCTTCGATGCCCAAAAATCCTCTTTGAAGTAATTGGTACTGCCAGGAGAAGATGTATGTCATGGTCATGAAAAACCTTAGGTTAACAAAACATTTTAAACACCATATTCTGTAGGTCTTTGAAGTATTTTTAAGATCATTTATCTAAAATATATCTATATGATCTTGGAAGCATACATATCTACAAATTTGATTGTTCTAGATGACTAACTACTAAACTATGTTTCTTGATTATCCTAAATAGTTTATAGTAGCTTTCAAAAATTAGAACTTTACTTTATATTTTAAATGAACTTTATAGGTACAATTCCTAAAATAAGAGTAGAAACATATGTATAATATGTTGTAACAAAAATAACCTTAAATTTGTATCAATGTACAAAAATTCTTTAAACAACTATAGAAGCATATATACAGTGTAGTAAGATTAACTCTAAATTTGTATCACTATACCAAAATCCATACCAATGCAAAATATCTGAAATTAATAGTTGTCTTTTTATCCTATATCCCTCTAAATATAACAAACATCCATAACCCGTCAAATAACCAAAGACCACCTACATCCCAGCTCTTGGGAATGTGGACGTCCTTTTCTCCAGACTGTTTCCTGCTGTCTGTTGACAAAGTATCTTTAGGGTCCCTGAGAACATTTGACAACTCCTGGCTGCAATGGCCAAGTCCTGGGGAGACCAGCTGTAACCTTTATTGATAGATATCACCTGTTCAGGAGGTCTCCCTTGATCCAGTGTGATCCACCATTTTAACCTGGAACAAATCTACAGCCTCTTGTTTCCTGTGGAAACAAAAGCAAAACCTCTTCTCCAAAGCATTTTTGATTTCTGTTTGAAAAATACATTCAAATATATATTCTTTTTACAGTTGAGGCATTCTTAAAATATCTGGGCTGGTTTATCTCGTCAGTGCCTCTTTCAGCCCCATCTTTTAGCAGCTGTCTCAAAAATTCAAAAATCAGCACAGTGACATACAGGATCCAGACTCCCTGTGTATTTCCCATCTCTACATGGCTTTTTAAAAATTTTTACTTCTTTCTTTAAATAATTTATTATGTTACTTTGTAAACTATTTCTTTCTGTGACTGTCCATACCTTTTTTATCTATTAAGCCTATGCACATTGTAAAACACACTGGAACCTGTTTAAAGGTTTTTCTGTCTGGATCTCATTTTACTGTGTATCTTTTAACATTTTTTGTCTGTGAGCAAAAGTTGAATCCACCAAGAAGCGCACCGCATGGCTTAGAGACTCCTCTGTGCACTGTGGTGGGAATCTGCCATGCTGTAGCTCAGGTCGACATGGCACATGGAGGCCCTCATAAGAGACACAACTAGGAAGCTGGTTTTGGCTCTGTTTATATGTTTTTGTTTTTTGTTTTTTTAAAGCTTTCTTAAAGCATTCTCAGGCTTTATGTGGATATATGAGAAGCAGGTTGGGTGCCATATGTAATTGGATGGGTCTTTCCTGTCCGCCAGTTCCCAAATAACCACTCACATGCTTTTATTAATTGCAAATATTTGGCCAGTGGCTCAGACTTATTACTAGCTAACTCTTACATTTAAATTAACTCATTTCTAACAATCCATTTATTGCCATGTGGTCTGTGGCATACTGGTTCTCTGGTATCATGCTTCCTCAGTGGCTGGCTCGTGTTTCTTCAACTCTGCCCTTCTTCTTCTCCATCTCCATCTTCAGTTTGAATGTCCTGCCTAACCTTATTCTGTCTTGCCATTGGCCAAACAGCTTTATTATCAACCAATGAGAGCAACATATATTCACACATACAGGATCCCACAGCAGAAAAAAGTACCAGGTGTGAAGGGAAGTGATGTAGGAAGATATCTTGTGTTTTTAGTTTTTCCATTATAAAAAGTGTATATTTTTCTGAGGGTTTCACTTTGTAGCTCTAACTGGCCTGGAACTCCTTATGTAGATGAAGCTGGCCTTGAACTTACAGAGATCTACCTGTTTCTGCTTCCTGAGTGCTGGGATTCAAGTGATACACCATCATGTCATGCTAAAAAGCATTTAAAATAAGAGACAGACAGCTGGGCATTTGTGCTTATTGCCTCCCAAGCCCTACTGTCCACCTTTCTGACCTCTCTTGTCAGTTTTCTGTGTTCCCCAGTTTTGCTTCTACTTTGAAGTAATTTGTGAAATAAATGATTTTATATATCTGTAAAATCTAGGACCCCCAAATGAGAGAAACTTGGAATATTCATCTTGATTTTTTGCATAATTATCACCAAGTTGTAATAATCTCTAGCGTGGTATCTTTTCCTGTAGCTGTGATAAAACACCCTTAGGAAAGCAGCTTCCTGGAGAGAGGATGCGCTCGCTCACACTTAGGTTACAGCCCATTGTGCTGGGAGCTGGACAGAGCATTACATCATGGCCAAGAGCAGAGAGTCATGGATAGATGCTCAGCTTCCCTTCTTTCATTCGGTCCAGGGAACCTCCAAATGGGTTCTCCCACTTCAAAGAACTCAGACAAGAAAGCAGTTCACAGGCTGTTGACAATTGAAACTGGCCAGCACAATCCTAATTGAACCATCTACAATATGTAGAATACTTTGCGAGGATAGTGGACCTGTGTGTTAAAGCGCTGGTTATTAATGTTGGGTGAGCATTGCTGACCATTCCACACTGCAGGGCCTTTAGGGCACCTGCCCTTTAGGACTCCTTAAACTTTTTCCAGTTGTGGCCCAAAGTGACAGGTACAAATTTGCCTGAGAATTTTTGTGACCTTGATTATATAGGTGTGTAGAGCAGGTATATAAACCAGTTACTGATAATAAGTGTTACAGGGTTGGCTCTGGTCACCAGGTCACTTGGTAAATGCCATTTCCAATGAGCCACTTTGCCACCTTCACTTTTTTAGGTCTATAATTTAGAGGTGACTATTGCTAATTTTTTTTTGTACATTTCTTTTCAGTCTTTTTTTCTGTCTCTGCATTTTTATTGGCGTAAATAGCATTAGGTATAATTCCTGAATATTTTTGATAGTTAAGTTTAAAAAAAAGCTAAGAATAAATTTTGGTTTTATTCCTGATAATGTATAGAATAGAACTTCATTTTAATAGAATTATTTCAGTTTTCAGACATGCCACACAGTTTGCCGTAGTCTGTTTGAACTGGTGGCCTGGGACTGTAGTATCAGTCTCACATAGTCAGCACTCTATGACATTTAATAGTTAAGCTTTGCAGTAAATGATCGGGGTATTTATCCTGGCTAGGGTCACTATTGCTGTGATTAAACACTGTGACCAAGGCGATTTGGGCTTCATTTGGCTCACACTGTTCATCACCAAAGGAAGTGAGGACAGGAACTCAAGCAGGGCAGGAACGTGGAGGCAGGAGCTGATGCAGAGGCCACAGGGAGGTGCTGCTCACCGGCTTGTTCTTTATGGCTTGCTTTTCTAGCCTGTTTCCTTATAGAAATTAGGATCTTCAGCCCAGGAATGGCCCCACGCAGAGTGAGTGGAACCCTTCCCCATCAATCACTAATTAAGAAAATGCCCTACAGGTTTGCCCACAGCCAGATCTTATGCAGGGCCTATCTTCTGAGGTGAAGCTCTCTTTTCTCCAGTGATTCTTAGCTTGTGTCAAGTTGAGGTAAACTAGCCAGTACTGTACTTGATTACCTGGTTAACACTTGAGGCTTCTTCATGATTGCTTTGGTTTTCTTGAGTTATATGGATTTTTTTTTATCTTAACCAAAGCCATAACAAATGAGATAGAATTAAATATGTAAAGAAACGTAAGAGTCCTGTAGTAATAAGTGCCTCCAAACCACTGGACATGACCACATAGCTTAGAAATTATTCAGACAAGCTATAGATAGCTGTCCCTGACATAGAACTGCTTTAAATCTTCATATATATGAACATAAAATATGTACTTATATATAAGCATATACATGCATACATCTTTGTAATATATGATATAATTTTTGGCCATATAATTGACCTGTTAGATGTGTACTATACTATAAGTCTTTTGTAAAAATTAAAAAATAAACACATATTTGTTGTGTATGACATGTTTTTCCTGCATGTAAATGTATATCACATGTGTGCCTTTTGCTCATAATGGCCAGAAGAGAGGTTTGGATCCCTTAGACTGGAGTTAAATAGATGGCTGTGAGCTGCCACATATTGAATCTGGATCCTTTAGAAGAACAGCCAATGCTCTTAGCTGCTAAGAGCATCACCTCAGTCTTAACGCCTAAGTTAGGGGGAAAAATTGGAGCAGAGCTGAAAAAAAATCATGTATAATTTCAAATTAGAAAAGTAAACTTTTGGAAAAAATTCTTTCCTAGGCCTTGTGGTGTATGACATCTGTTTCTTTGGAGACAAACTGCCTCATTTATTGTGTGTGCTTTTTCTTTGGATGTTACTTTGTTAAGATACTCCTCCCCCTCATTCATAAAATAGTTTAAAAATTGCCTTACAGGGCTATCATTGCCATTCAGTAAAGGACAGGCTATCTGTAAGGTGCTTTGCAAACAATAGCTGTTTGTTGTTTTTCTAGGGAGTATAGAGTAGAGGTTCAGAGCCTGTCACCTGCTTGCGTGTGTGACATTTGCGTTCTCTGTGAGTACTTAATGAATATGTTACTTCAGAACATGTTTATGTCGATTTCTATAGGAGACAAGCTGTGGGAGGTGCAGTGTGAGTCCCCGACATTCACCGTGGCGTGGCACCCCAAGAGGCCTCTGCTGGCATTTGCCTGTGATGACAAAGACGGTAAATATGACAGCAGCCGAGAAGCGGGGACCGTGAAGCTGTTCGGGCTCCCGAATGACTCCTGAGAGGGGCGAGAGGCCACGGCCTGCCTTTGCACTTCGATCTAGTCTCTTGGACTTTGTGGGCATTTTAAATGTTTATAAATTGTCATAAATTAAAAAAAAAACAAAAACCTCTGGCCAGACTCTGTATACCTAATCCTCTCTGTGGTGCTGATAATTGAACTAACCTTACACCACTTAGCTACATCCCCACCACACCCCTTTTCCTGGTTTTTGTTTTTGTGTTTCGTTTTAGCTGTTTCTATCCTTACCCCCTATTGCCAGCTAGCTAATGAGGACTTTGAAAGTATGAGTTGTGACCCATTTTAGGGTTTTCTAAGGGAACAGAACTGAGAGAGAGAGAGAGACTGACTTATCAGAGTGGCTTACAGCCTGTTTTCTGAGTAGCCCAACCGCAGATGTCTCCTGATGGAAAGGCCGAGACTGGACTAATCTGGTGTTAGAGTTCTAAGGAATCCCTAGAGAGCTGCCGGTCTTCAACCTACATTGGAATCCTGAAGAAGTAGGCTTTAATACCATCGAAGGAATGTCTCAGCAACAGGATAGGTGAACTTGGCAATGAGAGTGAGGACAAGCAGGCAAAAAGCAAAAGCTTCCTTTTCCCATGTCCCTGTGTAGGCTGTCACCAGAAATGTGTGGCCCAGATTTAGGGTGGATTTTTCCATCTCAAATGATAAAAATCTCTTGCAGGTGTGCCCAGCTGGTTGGGTTTCAGTGATTTCCAGATGCAGTCAAGTTGATAGCCAAGATGAACCATCACATGATGAGCATAGCATGTCCTCTGGGAGAGCCCTGTCTTCTGGATTTTAGGTAGATGATGGAGTTTGCTGAGCATGCTGCTGCTCAGGCAGTACTTATTTAGCGGGAGCGCAGGATAGGGATGGCATTCTTAAAAATTTTAAGAATTGACCATTGCGGGGCTGGAGAGATGGCTCAGGGGTTAAGAGCACTGGCTGTTCTTCCAGAGGTCCTGAGTTCAATTCCCAGCAACCACATGGTGACTCACAACCATCTCTAGTAAGATCTGATGCCCTATTCTGGCATAAAGTCGTACATGCAGATAGAGAACTCATAATACATAAATAAATAAGTCTTTTTTTAAAAAAGAATTGAACATTGAATAAAACTGGCTTTTATTATGAAGCTTCTAAGATTATGATGTTACTATTTTTACTCCAGGAAGATACTGCAGGTTTTAAATTTTGTTTTGTTTTTAAATCTGAGAGATAGAGTTTATAATCCTGTTTAACTCTGAACTGCAGTGCTGGGCTCCTGCAATATCTTAAAATTATTTCATTACATGGTGTATGTCTGACCTCATTCTACCTGGTTTTGTATATAACAAATTAGGGCAGACAGAGAAATATTGTAAAACATAAATCAGGTTTAGACAAATACAAATTTGAAAGTCAAAGTTGAAATGTAGTAGAAATATGTGAAGAGGGGGCTGGAGAAATGGCTCAGAGGTTAAGATCACTGGCTGCTCTTCCAGAGGACCCTGCATCATTCCCACAACTGTATTTCCAGCTCCAGGGTATCCAACACCCTCAGACATACATGCAAACAAACCATCTGTGTGCATAAATAAAAGTCATTAAAAATAGAATATATACTAATAGATGATAAATAGATAATAAAATAAATTTAAAAAAAGATGTGATGAGTGGGGAAACCTACTGGATGATTTAACCAAGATAACCAACTTCCTTGATGGCAAACAGTGCTGATTCTTTGCTTTGACACAGGTTCTTACCATGTTGCCCAGGCTAGTCTGGGACTTGCTCTGTAGCCCAAGTTGATCTTGAACACACAATCCTCCTGAATGCTAGATTACAGGCGGATATCACAGTTGCAGGAATCTTTCTGGAGTAAGCTCTCTGACACCAATGAGAGGGGCAGAGAGATGTCACTGGTGGATGGAAGCCAGGACAGCTCCTCAGAGGCCTCAGGCCTGGTCCAGTGTGCATTCTCATTTTCACTTTAAAACCACAAGGTGGCATGGAGAAGCAACGGAGATCTTACAGAAGCAAACTGGCAGTCGAGTTGTTAGGGGCAACAACCCATTGTTTCAGCTCTCTGTCCAGGTCATTCTGTTCAGGTAGTAAGAGAAGTCATGCTTGGCAAATAGGCAGTACAAACAGTGCTTTAAGTGTATCGCTAAGTGAGCCAATAAAAGAGCATCTCATAACTGGCCTTTTCTCTCTTATTATACTTCATTATGCCTGACTTTTTAAGAGAAACGCTTGGCAGGGCTGGCGAGATGGCTCAGTAAAGATGCTAATGACCTGTGTTCAGCTCTCAGGAACTGCAGGTAGAAGGAGCTTATGAGCCCTAGGATGCTGTCCTCTGGCCTCCATGTTGCTTTTTTCATGGAAAATTAGGCAGTGCCAAACACCATGTGGGGTGTATTATTAACACTTGGTAAGTCCTTGCATTTTTAAATTTTTACTGTTTTGAGGCAGAGTCTTGCAGTGTATCCCTGCTTGAACTAGTACTCCCCCGGGTACCCTCCAATTCAAAGCAATTCTGTGCAGATACATGCCTGACTTAGGTAAGTCTTAAGTTTAGTTACAGCCTTCCCTGTGTCTGGTATGATGAGTGTTAGGCTGTAACCAGCTAATTGCCTTCTCAGGTGGTTATTTTCAGCTTTCCAATCTTGGGAATTATAGATAACTCACTGCTAGTCAACATGTTATCTAGTTCAGATCCAGGTTTGCTGGAAGGCCCATATGGACCTTAACATCATTTCTGCAGATTGCCATTCCTGTTTCATAGGAAGGAGGCCTTGGTTGTAAAATCTTGACTGCTGTCCCAGGTTAGTGAGCTGATTTACTGGTCCCAGACTTGGGCTTCCCAGCCGCCTGTCATGGACCTTCCTTGACACCATTGTGTAAGTGCAGTGGTGTTCAGATCACTGGAGTACACTTGGGCACTTTTCCTGTTTGTAATTTCTGCGGTCACTGCTGCCCCATGTGTTTCCCTCAATGTTGAGAAGGGATGTTAAGGGTTTGTGCCCCTGATTCCTTCGTTTTCTGTGTGTGGGTTTTCCTCCCGCAGTTTAGAGATTGCCTGTCACCTACAGTAGTCCACTGGCAAAGAGCTCCCCCTAGTGGCAGTCTTTGCACAGTACTTGAAACCATTTCTGCCTAGAAGGTTTTGGAAGTGAAATACATCCTGACGAACGAACGACGTTGTGGGTCCTAGATCTGATGCTTCCCATGGTTTGAGTGCATTCTGTAGTATAGAGCTAGTGGGAGGCTGAGGTCGGCTAAGCACTGGATTTAGTTGGCAAGGTAAAACCGAATTGACTGTTCTCTGATCTCTCACGGTATTGGCCTGAAAGGGGGAAAAAGCCTTTTTTCCTCTGGGCAGGGTGGCTCACACCTCTAACCCTACCACATAGGAGGCAGAGGCCATCCTAGTTTTCAGGCCAGCCAGGACTACAGTACTTCTGTGGCAGCTCTGGTACTGTGGGCATGTGACACAGAGAGGGATCCCCCTTGCCACATGGTATGATTGGTGTGTGAGGGTGCTTTGTCCTGCCTCTCTGACACATGCAAACACAGGGCTTGATATACTGAGTACTGGCAGAGGGAGTTGGGAGGAAGAGCAGGGAGTCCGGGTCATATGCTGGCATTCCGAAGGACAGACAAATGGGTCAAAAGGACAGCAGAGCCCCATGAAGGACAGTGCTACTCACAGAGTACAGGTGTTGTGGTGATGTGGGATGTCTTTCTGTATGCTGAGGGTATGCTTTATCATTTGTTAATAAAGAAGCTGTTTGGGCCTATGGCAAGGCAGCTTAGAGGCAGGTGGGAAATCCAAGCAGAGATAAAGATGAAGGAGGGCGGAGTCAAAGAGATGCTGCAGGCTGCCACCCAGAAAGCAAGATGTAATGGGACACAGGTAAAGCCATAGAGCCATATTAATACATAGATTAATAAAAATGGGTTAAGTTATAAGAGCTAGTTGATGGTAGCTGTGGGCCAAGCAGTTTGTAATTAATATTAGCCTCTGAGTAATTATTTTATAAGTGGCTGTGGGATTATGGGTAGGAGAAATTTGTCCAGACTGTGGGCCTGGACAGGTCAGGAACTTCAGGCTATAAAGTGTAGTATATCAGAGGGAGAAAGAAAGACCAAGCCCTGAAAGGCCTGTGTGTGCCCACATGCTGTGAGTATGTTAGGAGCAGGTTGGAGTATAGTGTGATGTGTGTATGAGGTCAGTTTAAAGATGTTAGGGAGGGGCTAGAGATGGTTCATAGCTAAGAGCACTTGCTGCCCATGCAGAGGACCTATGTCCTGTTTGTTGTAGTGAATTTCCGGCCCCGTTTAGGCCAGAGGTTTGAACCTGGGCCGCGGTGGCTTTTGTCCCCCAAAGAAATGAATCAGATGCTTATATTAATTTCATACTGTTTGGCTCATGTCTTAAGCACGTTGCTAGCTAGCTCTTTCATCTTAATTCAACCCATTTCTAGTAATCTACCTGCCATGTGTCCCAGCCCATGGCTCACCTGGATTCCTTACGTGTTTCTTCTTCGTGGCTTGAATGGAGACTGACTAACTCCACCCTCCTTCTACCTGTCTGTCCTCTGATCCTCCACCCACTTCTACAGTGCTCTACATAGACCAAAACAGCTCCTTTATTTACAGCATACAGAGAACATTCCACCACAGCTGTTGCAAGCGCCCATGTACTGGCTCACAACTATCTGTAACTCTGGTTCCAGGGGGCTCACACCACCTCTGACTTCCACAGACACTGCACATGTGGCACACATATATACATGTAGATTGGACACTCATAAAATATAAAAATATATAAGTATAACAAGTGTTGGGTATGTTCTTGAGTCCTTAACTCTCTGAAGGATAGGTTCTATTCCCAGAGGCTTAATCCTGAAAAGAAAGAACTGTGGAATGTTGCCCCTCTGTGGAAGGAGAACAACCCTCACAGAGTAGAAATGTGTGCCCTGTGTCAAAGATCAGGGAGGCAGGATGGCACACACTGGAGCACACTGCAGGCTCAGCATACCTCTGTGCACGTGAGCTGTTGCCTTTTCCTTCCTGACTGGTCCAAGTGACTCTCTTACTCTGAACCTGCCAGGAGTGATG
>PVIH01023890.1:0-23887 GCA_004025045.1 Sigmodon hispidus
GAGGAGGAGGAGGAGGAGGAGGAGGAGGAGGAGGAGGAGGAGAAGACCAGCTCAAAGGCACAGATAATATATTCAATAAAATTATAGAAGAAAATTTTCCTAACATAAGGAAGGAAATATCTATAAAGATACAAGAAGCTTATAGAACACCGAATAAATATGACCCCCCAAAAAACTCTACTCGCCACATAAAAATCAAGCCACAAAACATACAGAACAAAGAAAAAATTTTAAGAGCTGCAAAAGAAAAGGGCCAATTTACCTATAAAGGCAGATGCATCAGAATAATTCCTAACTATTCAATAGAAATGATGAAAGCAAGAAGGATCTAGTCAGAAGTTATACAGACACTAAAAGAGCAAGGCTGCCAACCCAGACTACTATACCCAGCAAAATTATCAATCACCATAGATGGAGTAAACAAGATATTTCATGACAAAGTCAGACTAAAACAATATCTATCTACCAATCCCACCCTCCAGAAAGCACTAGAGGGAAAACACCAACCTAAGAATCCCAGATACACCCGTAAAACCACAAACAATCAATAATCCCACAGAAGAATACCCCAGAGAAAGGAAATACAAACAAGTTACCAACAAAAAGAGCAAGAAACATCAATCAGTGGTCACTAACATCCCTTAATATCAATGGACTCAACTCACCTATAACAAGACACACACTAACGAGATGGATGCAAAAACAGAAGCCATTCTTCTGCTGCATACAAGAAACACACCTCAACCACAAAGACAGACACAGGCTCAGAGTAAAGGGTTGGGAAAAGATATTCAAATCAAATGGCCCCAAGAAACAAGCTGGGATTGCCATCCTAATATCTAACAAAGAAGACTTTAAACTAAAATCAATTAAAGTGGACCAAGATGGACATTGGTTATTCATTGCAGGACAAACTAATTAAGAGGAGATTTCAATCCTGAATATTTATGCCCCTAATATAAAGGCACCTATCTATGTAAAAGAAACACTGCTAAATCTCAAGTCCCACATCAATCCCCACACCCTAATAGTGGGAGACTTCAATACCCCACTTTACCCCTGGATAGGTCAACCAGACAGAGACTTGACAGAGAAATAAGGAATCTAACAGAGGTTATGATGCAAATGGATTTAATAGATATTTACAGCTTACACCCAAAAACAAAAGAGCATACATATTTCTCAGCACCTCATTGAATTTTCTCTAAGATTGACCACATAACTGGTGATAAAGCAAATATGAACAGATTCAAAACATAGAAATAATCCCTTGTATCATATTGAACCACCATAGCTTAAAGTTAGAGTTCAATAACATCAAAAATCACAGGAAGCCTACCAACTCATGGAAACTAAACATCACTCAGCTGAACCACCTCTGAGTCAAGGAAGAAATTAAGAAAGAAATCAAAGTCTTCCTAGAATTTGATGAAAATGAATCCACAATGTACCCAAACTTTTGAAACACAATGAAAGCAGCCTTAAGAGGAAAATTCATAGCATTAGATGCCTATATGAAAAGCCTAGAGAAATTTCACACTAGAGAACAGCTCAGCTGAAAACCTTAGAACAATTAGAAGCAAACTCAACTAGGAATAGACAGCAGGAAATAATCAAACTGAAATCAATACAACTGAAACAAAAAGAACAATATAAAGAATCAATGGATCAAAGAGTTGGTTCTTTGAGAGAGTCAACAAGATAGATAAACCCTTATCTGAACTAACCAAAAAACAGAGAGAGAGAGTATCCAATTCAACAAAATCAGAAATGAATAGGGGTACATAACAACAAATCTCCAGGAAATTCAGAGAATTATCAGGACTTACTTTGAAAATCTATATTCCACAAAAATGGAAAACCTAGAAGAAATGGACAGCTTTTTGGAGAGGTATCATTTACCAAAATTAAATGACGACCAGATTACATACCTAAACAGGCCTATAACCCTAAAGGAAATTGAAGCTGGCATTAAAAGCCTCCCAAGTAAAAAAACCTCCCAGGTCCAGATGGTTTCAGTGCAAAATTCTACCAGACATTCAAAGAAGAATTACTACCATTACTCTTCAAACTATTTCACACAGAAGAAACTGAAGGAATATTGCCAAATTCCTTTTATGTGGCCACAATTGCCCTAATACCCAAGCCACTCAAAGACACAACAAAGAAGGAGAATTACACACCAATTTTCCTCATGAATATTGATGCTAAAATTCTCAACAAAATTTTAGCAAACCATATACAACAATATATAAAAAAATATCATCCACCATGATCAAGTAGGCTTTAGCCCAGAAATGTAGGGATGGTTCAACATATGCAAAATCCTTAAATGTCATCCATCATATAAACAAACTGAAGGAAAAACACCACATGATCATATCCTTAGATGCTGAAAAAGCCGTTGACAAAATCCAACACTCCTTTATGATAAAGGCTCTGGAGAGATTAGAAATACAGGGAAAATATATAAATATAATAAAGGTGAGTTACAAGAAGCCGACGGCCAACATCAAACTTAATGGAGAAAAACTCAAATCTATCCCACTAAAATCAGGAACTAGACAAGGCTGTCCCCTCTCCCCTTATGTATTCAATATAGTTCTTGAAGTTTTAGCTAAAGCAATAAGAGAATGAAAGGAGATTAAGGGGATACAAATTGGAAAAGAAGAATTGAAGCTATTTCTATTTGCAGATGATATGATTGCATACATGAAAGATCCCCAAAATTCTACCAGGGAATTTCTACAGCTAATAAACACCTTCAACAATGTAGCAGGATGCAAGATTAACTCAAAGAAATCAGTAGCCCTCCAATACACTAAAGATAGAGGGGCTGAAAAAGAAATAAGGGAAATATTGCCCTTTATAATAGCTGCAAATAGTATTAAATACCTTGGAGTAACTATAACCAAAGAATAACAGATCTATTTGACAAAAATTTTAAATCACTGAAGAAAGAAATTGAAGAGGATATCAGAAAATGGAAAGCTCTCCCATGTTCCTGGATTGGTAGGATCAACATAGTAAAAAGGCAATTCTACCAAAAGCAATCTCCAGATTCAATGGACTTTCCATCAAAATCACAACACAATATTTTTGGACCTTGAAAGAATAATACTCAATTTCGTCTGGAATAACAGGAAAGCCAGGATTGTCAAAACAATTTTGCTCAACAAAAGAACCTCAAGAGGTTCAACATCCCTGACTTCAAGTTATACTATAGAGCTACAGTATTAAAAACAGCCTGGTACTGGCATAAAAACAGACTTGTGGATCAATGGAACAGAATTGAGGATCCAGACATTAACGCAAAAACCTATGAACACCTGATTTTTGACAAAGAGGCCCAAAATATTCAATGGAAAAAAGATAGTATATTTAACAAATTGTGTTGGCATAGGTGTAGAAAATAGGTGTAGAAAAATGCAAATAGATCCAACCCTGCCACCCTGCACAAAACACAAATCCAAGTGTATCAAAGACCTCAACATAAACACAGCCACTTTGAAGTTGATAGAATAGAAAGTGGGAAATACACTTCTACGAATTGGTACAGACAACCACTTCCTAAATATAACACCAGTGGCACAGACACTAAAATCAACAGTCAATAAGTGGGATCTCCTGGAGCTGAGAAGCTTCTGTAAAGCCAAGGACACAGTCAATAGAACAAAATGACAGCCCACAGAATGGGAAAAGATTTCCACCAACCCTACAAGAGACAGAGAACTGATATTTAAAATATATAGAGAACTAGAAACTAGAGCCCAAAACCTTGAATAACCCAATTAAAAAATGGTGTCCAGGACTAAAAAATTCTCAGCGGAAGAACTATGAATGGCTGAAAGGCACTTGAAAAAGTGTTCAACATCTTTAGCCATCAGAGAAATGCAAATCAAAACAACTTTGAGATATCACCTTACACCTGTCTATAAAAGATAAAAGACACAGATGATAGCCTATGCTGGAGAGGATTCAGAGCAAGAGGAACACTCCTCTATTGTTGGTGGGAGTTTAAACTTGTTCAGCCACTCTGGAATGCAGTATGGTGGTTTCTCAGAAAACCAAGAATCAATCTCCCCAAGAATCCAGCAATACCACTACCTAAAGATGCACATTCATACTCCAAAGGTATTAGCTCAACTATGTTCATAGCAGCGTTATTTGTAATAGCAAGAACCTGGAAACAACCTAGATGTCCCTCAACTGAAGAATGATCAACAAACTGTGGTACATCTACACAATGGATTACTACTCAGCAGTAAGAAAAAATGATATCCTAAAATTTGCTGGCAAATGAATGGATTTGGAGGATATCCTCCTGAGCGAGGCATCACAAACCCAGAAAGATAAGCAGGGGATGTACTCACTCATTAGTGGACTCTACACACAAAAGCAAAAAGCAAAACATGTCCAAGTTGCAAAGCACAACCACTGAACAGCTTGGGTTCTGAAACATGTTCCACAGGCACCTTGGATCCCACTCCCTCCAGAGAAACATCTCACTCAGTCTTGATGTTGGGGTAAGAAAACTTCATCTGCCAGGAGTGGATGCTGAACTAAGCCATACTGGGACCTTGGGACCCCCTGCCATTGCTGGGGAGGAGATGGGGAAATGTGGTGAAGAGAGAGTGACTGGAAGGGGAGGGATGGGGAAGGGAGCTTGAAGAAGGATATACATGGATAAAATATATGACTTCATTCATAAAAAATAATTAAAAACATAATTTAATTATTTTATGGTGCTTTGCAGTAGTCTAATCTTGTGGATAATAAACAATTTTACTAACATATTCCATAATCTCTAAAATCCTTTAAATGGTTTGCTAATATAAGCAGGGTCATTATCAATATTAAGTTGTAATGGGTGAGCTAGAAAGGATATTCATGAAGAACTATTTGACAAAATCAAGTTTTAGATATGGTGCAGCAATATTTTTCTAGAGATGACACTGCCCCATGTCACACATGGTTTTGCTCTGTCCTGACTAGCTGGAGCTATCAGGCATGCCTGTAGTGAATTCTGAGCATAGACCTCTAAATATCTGACAGCTGAGAATAAGTAATTTTAGGTAAAAACTATTAAACTCTAACTTCTACTGAATGCATTTTTATTTAACCCCTATGCTACCTAGGAGAATTTAAACCTTGTGGAACTATTTTCTTCATTTCTTGGCTATATTATTATTAAGAAGAAATATTTTTAAAACATTATTCTTTGATTCACTCTTATTTTCAACCCACACTTGTCTGTATTGTTTTTTTACTTAACAAAACAAGGAGGGAAAACACCTATAGTCTCAGTAACAAATGACTCATTGCACCAACCTATCCCAGTTGCTTCTTGCCAGCAACTCAAGTCAAATCTTCTTTTGGCTTTTCTCCCAGGCAATTTCTGTCTTCTGTGTTCTCTGGAGACAAAAGGGCCAACAGTTCACTATTAGTGTTATGTTTTCATAGAATTAAATTTACTATTTTTTATTTACCTGAGTGTAAATAACTTCCATTAAAAATAAAGGAATAGTATGTAGCTATAAAAAAAAAGAAAAGAAATTTTCAGACAAATGAATGGAACTATAAAAATGCATCTTGAGTGGAATAACCCTGGCCCAGAAAGACAAATACAGTATGTACTCACTCATAAGTAGATATTAGGCATAAATCAAGGGATAATCAGGCTACAGTCCACAATCCCAGAGAAGCTTGGTAACAAGGAGGACCCAAAGAGAGACATCCATGGATCCTCTTGGGAAAGGGAACTAGATAAAATCTCCTGAGTAAATTGGGAGTATGAGAAGAGGATGGGAGAAGGAGAGGTGGGAAAAGAACAAGAGGAAACAGGATGGTAAAGTTGCGGGAGGGACAGAGCAGGAGAGCCAAGAAATAGATATCTTGATAGAGGGTACCACTGTGGGGTTAGAGAGAAACCTGGTGCTAGGGAAATACCCACAAACAGGACCCCAGCTACAACTCCTTTTCCCCCATCGTCTGCTGACCACTGCCAAGACTAAGTAAACTTCCATCAAAAAGTTTAGTCTAAGGAAAGGGCCTTACAAGCTCTTGAAATAGACTCACAGCCATTTGCACAAGGGATTCCTGGGTTTTGAGTACACAGCTAAGGGTCCCAAGAAACCCCATCCCTGTCTTATCTCATAAGGATGTGTCATGGAAAGGGACAAGAACAAAGTCATGCAACATACAGATGCCAGGGAGGGTAGTCTCAGTTCCTAGAACTAAGACAATACTATCTGCCACTTACAGTTTCTGAATGATTTCTGGTCAGTATGAATGGATCCACACATGTGTGTCCCTCCGCACAGCAAAATGGAAATGCTTCATAACAGTACAAAGAGAGAATGGATGCACACACAGAAATATTCTAAGCAAAAGAAACCAGACATAAAGAAGTATAGACTGAATGCCTAATTCATATGAAATCTAGGCAGATGGAGTCAGTAGTAATAAAAAGATTAGTGGCTACCTTGGACCATCCATCAATAAAGGAATTGGAAAATAAAAACCTGAGATTCTCTAAGCTGATGGAATTGTTGTTATTTGATTATCACAGTGGCTTCACAGATGTGTACATTTTTCAAAAACATAAAATGAGTACATTTCATTATATGTAAATTATACGTCAATAAAGTTGATTTATAAAGCAAAACAAAAGGACTTCCTAGCAAAACTAACATTTGTTAAAAATACATACATTTCATACTATGGTATGATTTCTCTTATTCCTCTTATTCAATTCTAATAAAATTTTTCTTAAGTATATGGGTACATATTCTGGAAGTAAATATATGAGAGTTTATGTATAAGGTAATGGGCTGTCACCTATCAGCCACACTTAAGGGATAATTCTAATTCCAGACATTTCTTTTAATTCCAGATAATCTTCATTCTTTCATCAAAAATCTCATGGAGGTCACTGTGAACCTAAAAGTCCTAAGTTCAAGTATAAGGTCTACCTCTTAGAAGAGCTAAATGATGCTATGAAATTGTCAGAGTAGGCAAGTCTACAAAGTCTCTCCAAGACCCTATAAAAGGAGACCACTTTGTTCTTGAATAGTTTACCAATGAGAATACTGAGGGTAATTCTTATATAACAAGTATTAGGATTTGAGCCCAAATCTCTTAAGCTCTGTTCTATTATGACCCTCAAGAGTAATTTGACTCTTCTGAGGCTAGAGTCCCCTTCTTTCTAAAGCTGAAACAACAATGGTGCTTATATTTAGGACCACTTTAAAAACAAATGGGGTGCTTTGTGTCTTTAAACTGATGTGTCCCATAGATGTCAGCAATTTTGATTCAATGGAAGTTTCCAGTCATATACCTTTTGAGTTAAAAACAGACACCAGTACCTCCTGACCACCTTCCTCCTGGCAGACTTCTGGATAAGAAAAAAAAAATAGAAACTAAACCTAGAAAGACAAAGTGACCAACAATTCTATTATAATCACTAAAAGATACTTAATACAAGGTGCTCATTACTATACAGTTGACTGTTTTACACCAATTAAAAGAATTCTTTCAATTCAAGGGATAAGATCCTAAAATATTAAAGACTCATTAGAAGAAAGTCTAACTTCATAGCTGGGCATGATAGCTATGTTTGTAACCTAAGCACTGAGGGTAGGGAGAGAATAAGAGATCCAGAGTTCAAGGCTAGTCTGTCTGGGTTACATGACAAGACCTTGTTGCAGAATTAAACAAAGGAGGAGGAATATACAGAAGAAGAGATCTAAGTTCAAACAAAAGGAAGTTTAGAGATTCTCATTTGAGGTGATTATTCTCCATAAAGGATCTCCCCATAGCTAATACTCCATACATACTCAACACCCCTGATTTTTAGTACCTAAAGGTTATAGGGATAGATTATTTTCTACTGCAATTGGGCAAATGTACATTCAAACAAACGAAACAATGATCCAATAATCCTCTCAATGTATTTTATGTTCTAATAATGAGAATGATGGTTCTGATGTATAGAAGAAAAAACAAGATCAGTGACAAAATTAGATGTATGGTTGGCTACAAACTGACCAGTGTAGGACATCTATTTACAGAGTCACATCATTGTTATGTATTCAATGGAGGAGGTTTGCATAAAAATTTTGGTACAGTGCCTGGCACACTATAGGAACTCAATGTTAGCTAATACCTTGCCTATCCACTAATCCTCTCAGATTTAAGAGTCAACAGGGGATGCATCCTCCTTAACTTCTGGGAAAAGTGGGCAAGTTAAAATTGCAACAAAGGTGTCACCAAGTTTAAATACACATCTCTCTTCCCATTACAAGAATCACTGTATAAGTAAACTTTTCCAGAGGCTAATTAACAGACAGCTGCAGTCTCCTGAGACTTAAAAACCTAAAAACAAACCACCAGCTGTACTGATCTTTTTTAAATACTTTTACAACAGTGTTGGTAAGGGGAGGACATTGCTAACAATGGCTGCCAACAGTGTTCTGAATGGTTACCAATGGCCAACCCAGCCTCTTATGTAATGATGTCAGATAGAATGAGCATCTTTGAGTGCCCTAAAGCAAATTTCCTCTACTGTGACTGAGGTGATCACTATTGCTGTCATGTCTACTCTTAAGGGATCTGCCAGGCCCCATTCTACTGACTGGCAAAGAACACCCACAAGCTACCCATAGTTTAGGATGCTGGGGACGACTTGGATCCAAGTGGAGTGTAAGTGTCTTTCTTGAAGTTTAGAAATGAGATATGGCTGAATCAGTAGTTAACTGCAGTTGATGGACTTGTGATGAAGAATTAGCATCCAAAAGTACCATTGGGGCTGCCATGTTTGACCCATGTCCTCAGAGAAGCAGAAAATGCCATTTAACATGAAAAAGAGAAGACTGAAACAGAGCTACAAATACAATATAGGAGAAAAGTCAAAGAAAGATGGAAAAGAAATATAGAGAGATGCTCTTCATGTGGCTGGCTGCATTTGGCCTCTTTTAACTCAAACATTAAAATTGTTCACATCCAATACCCTCCTGTCAATTTCTTTCATTCCAATTCTTAAGGTTTTATTTCTCTGATTAACCTATTAGATTATTTATAAGACAATTCATCATATTAAATCTTTGTCAAAAGTATTCAATTACCATACACAGCATTAGGTTTCACTACGAGTTTTTCAAATATTTCTTTTATTGACTATCCTATATCCCACTTCATCCTCACTCTCCTGCCCTCTCTTGTCCTCTTCCACACCTGTAGCCTCTATAGTAGTTTGAATAAGAGTTAACCTCATATCCTCATATATTTAAACGCTTGGTTCCCAGTTGGTAAAACTGTTTGAGAAGGATTATGAAGTATGTCCTTGTTGGAAGTGGTGTGTCACTGTACGTGGGCTTCAATTTTTCAAAATTCCATGACATTTCCCGTTAGTTTCTCTCTCTCAGCTTCTTAGTAGTTGTTTCAAGATGTGAGCCCTTACCTATTGCTCCAGGACTTTGACTGCCTGACTACTGCCATGCTCCCCATAATGATGGTCATGAATGCGACTGCTGAAACTTATATCCCTCAATAAACTCTCTATGAGTTGCCTTGATCAGTGATCTTTTCACTGCAATGTAAAAGTAACTAAGACAGTCTCCTTCCACCTGCACATCTGTGCCTATCCCATACTTTCCACAACATGTCTTTTCTCCTCTAATGGTTTTCTTTCTAGTTTCACAGTCTACATCTGAGCTCACCTCCATTCATATAATACGAACATATAAACATAAGCTAGTATCCACATATAAGAGAGAACATGTAATTTTGGCTTCCTGAATCTGGGTTACCATGCTTAAAATGATAGTTATGTCTATGTTTTGGGGATTCTGCATTTTTGTTATCCATTTATCTATTGATGAACATGAATTATTGACTTCTGATATCTGCATTTGAATGGCTGAGTATTTCTCAAGGGTGAGATTTAATAAGGAGGTTGTAAGAAAAGTCTGAAACCATGTCCGTAAATGAGCAAAGTGCCCTTCAACTAATTTAATTTTTTAAAGTCTAGAAATAACATAGAAGAGTCAACTAAGACCAGTAGCAATGTCAATGAAATGCTGAGCCTAGCCTTCTAACATGTTAGCTTTGTTCTCCTTTCAGCCTTCTCTCCATTCTGACTCCTTTTGTCTTCTTATTCTTACTCTCTCACTTGGCCTTTGCCTTTGCCGCATAATTAGCCTGCCATCTTCCTGCCTCAATCATTCCATTCCAGAAATCTCCATTGCCAATATAGTCCCTATTTCATCATGTATTTTTTATCACTTGCATCCTTCATGAAAATGCTTCTTCATGAAGTCCTAGACATTATAAATATTTCTCATCAGTCAGACTGAACTATTCTTTATGAATTTTCCAAAGCTTAAAGCATATACTTTTTTGCTAATTGTTTGGTAATGGTCTGACCTAGTTTTAGTCATGCTTATTATTCTCATTCTATAAGCTCTTGAAAGCTCTGCAAGGCCATGGACAGTGAATGATTCATTTGTGAGGCCCCAGTACTTTACAGCCAGACCTTGAACAATTCTGGATGGATGAAAGAATAAGATATATTGGTAGAAAATCAGAATGAGACATGAAGCAGCATCAAGGTCTAAGAATGGTATTTACCATTGTTGTAGCCATGTAATAAACCTCAAAATGTACTGACATGGAAAATCTTTTATTATTGTCATACTAATCTAAAAGAGGTGTCTGCGTGAAGAATTTTGGAAAATCTTGATGAATCTGGTCTTACCTTGTGATCTTCCATGTTGTTGTTGGCAGGTGTGGCAGGACTAGAAGTCATCTGAAAGGTAGATGTATGTAGACATGCAAAACATCAAGCCATGTACAATGGATACTAGCTATTGGCAAGGAGTTAGCTGCTAAGATTCAACTATAATACTAACATATGGTGTCTAGGTGTGGTTTGGATTTCATCACAGTACAGCCTTAGTCAAAGTTCTTCTATACTTGCAGAAAGCATTATGGTTCCAAAATTCAAGGCAGAAACTACATTGTCTTTAAGGACTCGGACTCACAAGACATACAGCATCAGCTCTACATCTAATATTGAATGAAACAGTCACACATCTACCAGATGAAGCAGAGGCCTTTACACATCTCTGTCCCACAGAGTTTTGAAGTCACTGACTCAAGCTGCCTCCGTTTAAAAATTATCTAGTCCATCTCCATTTTATTTATTCTAGAAGAAATCAATGTTCACAGAATTTACATAGTTTATTGGCAGTTACAGCAAATGATTGACAAATTCCCTTCACTTAAGCTAATTCAGCTACCATTTTTTTCTTTACTTAAGAAGGGAAAGATTTACTTTTGCTCATGATGTTTCAGTCATAATCCAATGGCTTTATTGCCCTGGGGCCTGTGCTAGGGTAGTGAGCACATGCTAGAACATAGCTATTTACCTCATGGTATCTGGGAAGCAAAGACATATAAAGACAAGGAGGCTTCAAGGTGCCAATATCTTCTTTAAGGAAATGTTACCAATGACCTAACTTCCTTCCACTAGGCCCTAACTACCTACTAAAGATTCTACCACATTCCAATTGTAGCACAGCATAGGAACAAAACATTCAAGACATGAGCTCTTGAAAGATATTTAAAATTAAACCATAACACTAGAGAAACCTTAACACTGCTCATGTGCATTATCAATCTGGGATGAATCCATGTGATCAACAAGGAGAGCAACACCCATTTCTTCTGATGCGGTTTATGCAAAAGACTCCAGTGACAATATGTTGCAACATAGCTCTGTAGAATTTTCATTATTGGCAAATTCAATATATTATATATTTATATCAATAAAAAGGCTCTATTGTTGCTGAAATGACAGACAAAAGACTAGTTGCCAAACAGAGATGAAATAATGTCTATGTGACATGGTTGAAAACTCTTTGTACACTCAAAGATAGTATAGTATGAAAAGAACAAAAAGATGTATTGTTAGTGAAAAGTTAGTACCAACATTTCTCTAGTGTTGTCTTTCTCTGTTTTGAGTTTACACTTCCAAAAGTAAGAGCATCACCAATACCAGTGGAGTTCCTATCCCTAGCTTCCATCAATCAGTTATGGCCAGAAGGGCCAGGTAACAAACTACAGAGAGTGCTAGGAAAGATTGCTCCTCAGTTTCAGGATGTGTCTTCAAATATAGTGTTCATCATGGTCCTGAAACCACTGCTGATTGTGGGGATATGTTGTGTATGCTCTAACAAAGTT
This sequence comes from Sigmodon hispidus, assembly GCA_004025045.1. Taxonomy (NCBI): domain Eukaryota; kingdom Metazoa; phylum Chordata; class Mammalia; order Rodentia; family Cricetidae; genus Sigmodon; species Sigmodon hispidus. The sequence goes on from PVIH01023890.1 coordinate 12,244, forward strand.
CTCCTGAAGATCAGACAGCAAAGCTAGCCATTTAGTTAGCCATAGAGGCCAAGTCATGGTGGCACACACCTTTAATATCATTACTTGGGATCTCATGCCTTTAACTCCAGCAATAAGGAGGCTGAGACAGGTAGTGATATTGCTGGGCAAAGAATGGAATATAAGGCAAGATGAGACCAGAGCTCAGTCTTTTCAGCCTGAGGATTTGTAGAGACAGGATCTCCCCATTTCAGCTGAGGAGTTGTCTAGGTGAGAAGTGGCTGTGATTGTTCCTTTCTCTCTCTCTAATCTTTTGGCATTTACTCTGATGTCTAGCTGCAGATTTTTATTAAGACCAATTGGGGTTCATGCTACAGTAGGTCTGAGCATCTATCTCTTAGCAGAAAGAAACCAGGAAGACGTGACCAATAGGAAAAACAAACAAAACCAAAAAAAATCAGATCTTTGTTCCCATTGTATTGCTTAGTAGTCAAGGCTTGGCACAGGACATATAATGAACTATAAGTTTGCCTGGTATCCCTCATGAGCAGAAGACCAGACTTATTGGACAGCAGATGATTAAGGATCATATAAGCTGTCTCATAGCTCATGTATTCTAGCAGTTCCTGCCATGTGCATGTCATTTGAGAATCCATAACACATCAAGAAGAGATACTAAAAAAGCAATGACCAGTTCAGTCAAGACAGGATGAGATTTTTATAAAACAAGTAAGAACCTTCATCAGGCAAATTAATATTTCTGGAGTCATACCATGTTGGGCTAAGATGCTGTGGAGAAATTTATTTTTAATAATAAATCAAAGTTTAAGAGTTTTTCTTTTTATTAAAAACTCCCTTTGAATGATTTATTTTTTATTTTATGTGTATGTGTGAGTGCCTGCATGTATGTATGTGCACCATGTATGTGCCTAGTGCTCACAGACACTATTTCCATGGTACTGAGCTTACAGTAAGTTGTGCTGGAAACCAAATCTGAGTCCTCTGCAAAATCAGAAAGTGTTCTTACCTGGTAAGCCATCTGTCCACCTCAAGAAAAAGTGAAAAAGCATATGTATATATGGGCCTCACATTTACATGTACGTTTTAGTGGGAAATAATACTATTAGTGGCCCTGTAACTGAAAGATAATATGATGGCATATTTGAGTAAAGGAAGGATTTAAAAATGTCCAAAGTAATATCACTGTTGATCTTCCAAAAACAAAGAAGTTTAAAGAACAGTAGGAGCATGATGTTAGCTCAAGTCCTGCCCAGTGATCCAAACTGAGAACTAGAGCAAGAGAATGACCGCATGCCCTTCTAATGTTATTTAACCAGTCTCACTTAAGAATTATTTGATTGAACTGAAGAATTCATCTATCTTTGTCTTGTTATTTCTGACTTGATTAGATCCAAGACTCACTGAAGTTTGCATATTTTGCTCAGGAGAAAAGATAACACTGCCTGTTAGCTTATGGTCCTAATAAAACACCAATGCTGTGTCTATTAGCAAATTCACTTCAGTATCCCTTTGACTGACTATACATAAATATCTGCCCTTTGAACTAGCTTTACTGTCTTGCTAGCACCCTCATTAATTAGTGAAATAAATAGTCTTTCATACATGTTCATTCTGTATCTGTACAAGAGGCATGTTTTTAACATTTTAAAAACTGGACTTCAACACTAGGTACCAGTCTGCTGTTCCTTCAGTATCTGCAATTACTGTGGGTAAGGTAAACTGCAAGATTTCTTCCATAGCCAGTTTGTGTAAGATGCCTTCAATAAAAATATAGTAGAAAGTACTTATAAGTGTAGATCATCTATTAAAGACAGAAATTGTCCAGTGAAAATTTTCAAAAAGGTTTAGGTACAATTATGTAGAAAAATGAATTATAGCTAATCAAACAATTTTCAAAATGATTATCAAGCACTGTGGTTTTAATATTAATGTCTCCTCCAAAATCTATTCTTAAACTTAATCTTCAGAGCACTAGTCTGCAATGGGAATGGACAGTTCTCTTTCCTTCAGGAGGAGAGTAACGAGGCACCATAGTGGGAGCAGAAAACAACTTTCCTGGAATATCAAGTCTGTCCATTCAGACATTTCAGCCCTTAAAAATAATAAAGTAAATGTCTATTGATTCAAAATTTCTCTTTGTCCTATTTTATTACAAAGTACAAACCATCCCAGACACTAATACGAATATGCAGAAATTAAAGAGCTCAAGCCATCAGACTTTAACAAGAGTATCCTCTCTTGTCTGCAGTTAGATATAAATTCTCATCCTCTTGTCTGGAGGTAGTTATGAGCACTCATGGTGCTTGTCTTAGGGAGCAGTGTTAGGTCACCAATAAATATGAGGGGCATATATTTCATTATGCCAGCTAAAAGCCTGTAACAGCCAGATGATGAGCAACAATCCAAATGAGTCTCTAGGTTCCTTGCTATCCAAGATATGATCCCAAGGCCAGAACAAAACTACCTAAGAACATGTTGGAAGTTCCTGAGCCAAAGCCCAGCTATAACCCAGGGAAACAGGATCTGTATTTTAGGAAGATTCCTTGGTGAATAACAAACATGGTAATCTGAAAAGTACTGGTCTGCTTTTGCAAAATTCAGAAATGGTTCTAAACTTTGGTCATACATTGGAACCACTTGAAGATTGCTTAGGCTTACAGAGAGTAAGTGTTGTCAGTATCCTTCATGGTAGGACAGGAAAGAAGTGAACATATGGAAAAAGAAAGGTGATCTTTTCAACTCAGCACTACATAAGAAAATAATCAGTAAAGGGGCTTAAAATATGATGCATTTTCAGATGAGGTACTTGGAAAGGGGCCAGGGAGAGGGAGGCTGAGGGATAGATGGGAAAGTAGAATAGCTACCCTTGTTTTTCTTCATCTGATTATTTCCCTTGAGGATGAAGATGTTTGTGACTGACAAGAATGCCTGTCTTCTGTCCTGGCTACTTCTATTTAGTAAGCCTTTCCAAAGTTGAAGAGCAATTATCAGTGGGTATGAGATCCAAAAAGTCCCAAAAGGACAAGGAAAAGGAAGGGTATAATATGCATTGGCCATCCTTAATGAGATTGCTTTATTCATTCTGAGTCTTTACTTACATAGGTTCCTTTTTACACATAAAGCTTTACAGTTATAAATTGTCATGATAATTAAGGTAGACTCCCTCTATTTTAGCCTACCTTAGCTATTTTTAGAAATACTATTCTATGATCACAGAACAATTGGGTTAAATGCCAATGGCCTCAAATACAGGACAAAATACTTGCCATAGATGTATTTTGACAACTGAAGTTCTGTAATCAGTTTCTAAGTGTTGCTTGTACATCTGGTGGGTTCAGGGAACAAAAGCCACATGGAGAATGCTAAGAGATGTCACTTTCTGGTAAACTTTAAAAACAATGTATATGTAAACTTAGTCAACTAAATGAGGTTACTGAGAGTAACTTCATTAGAATGTTAGCTACTGTAATAAACACCCAATTTTCAAACAATAGAAACATATAGGTCTCCCACATAAAATTCAAAATGGATGTTTTAAGCAAAAGATTCAGGAGCTGGTATTTAGGCTCACTCCATCTGGAGGATGCTCCTAAGATTGCCATAGGTCTCAATCAATGCAGACTGACACAACAAAACACCATAGACTGAATAGCTTATAAACAATCCTACAGTTTAGGTGAGATCAGAATAGCAACATGGTCAGTTTCTATGGAGGTTCTGCTCCAAATTACAGACAGCCAACTTCTTGTTATAACCTCACATAGCAGGAAAGGTGAGATAGCTCTCTAGAGTCTCTTCTATAAGGAAACTAATATCACCCACAAGGGCTCTGTCCTCATGACCTCACAACTTCCTGAAGGCCCCACTGCCTAACACCTTCACAATAGTTGGAATGTCAATATATTAATTTGGGAAGTATATAATCATTCAGTTCATAGCCCAACCACATTTGTCTGCCTCAAACCAGTGGGTTACTCAAAAGCTTGTAGGCTCTTACATGGAATGATTTTATGGGACAAATTTGAAATTGAAACATATCAATTCTGATCACATATTGTGGGTGGTGAGAATGTATGTGTATGTGGGCAAATGTGTGAGTGCAGTTTCACATGTATTTGGCGACATGTAGAGGCCTGAAATCAACTTTAGGTGTTGTTCTTAATGAACCTTGTTTTTTAAGACATTATCTTCCGTTAGCGTGGAGCTCCCCAAGTAGATAGCCTAGCTGACCAGTGATCCTCAGGCATCCTACTGTCTCTGCCTCCTCACTTCTGAGAGTATATGCAGGTGCTTTCACACCAGCTTTATTTTGTCTGAGACAGGGTTTCTCTGTGTAGCCCTGGCTGTCCTAGAACTAGCTCTGTAGATCAGGCTGGCCTCTGACTCACACAGATCTGCCTCCAGAGTGCTGGGATTAAAGGCATGTGCCACCACTGCCCAGCCAACATCAGCTTTTTACATATGTTTTGGAGACCAAACTCAGGTCAGTGCGCTTGGAAAGCAAATGCTTACAAAATGAACTCTATCTCTAACCATTGGTTATATTTTATCAGTTAAAACTCAGTACTTGGGCCATACCAAACAACAATTGAATTTAAGATTGTACACTAGCTTCATACTCAGAAGACAAAATTGTTTACTAAATAATTCTGTTTTAGTTAGTCAAGAATATCTTTTCAAAATGAGCAAAACAAAAGAAACTAATATGGATATGACCTGGAATATAGGAATGATTACAATAATGGTAGAAAAGCATTGTTTTAGCTGTCTATATGTTTGTATGCATTTCATGAATACAAAAATTTCCTGTACTAGGTCATGGCCACAAAGTTAAAAGCATTCTTCTAAAGTAGGATCACCATAGACAGTATCAGCAGAGGGACCTGAAGAAGGAAACAACTCAAACACTAAAGGGAGTTTAAAATCATTGAGAAACTGGGCAACAATGAACATGCTTAAATATTTATAAGTTATAATGATGTAAAAACGTCAGACATAGCTGTATAACTGATCCTGAAAAACTGGCAAGTAAGGTTGAACTTAAGAACCTCCTCATGCATTTGATAGCAGCCTACATCTAGTCTCCAGGGAACTAATCCCTATTGATGCATGCCAGGTATGAGCGGAAAATCCAGTGGCCAAACTTGCATGGAAAAACCATCATGAATCAAAAGAATGAGGCTGTTGAGGTTGGATAAAAGACTGACTTCATCCCTTTTTATGATAAAAGTCCTGGTCTAGTTTAAGTTCCAAATACATCATAGGAAGAGCCACTCTCTCACTATGCATGGAACTGTGTATGGGCACTAGCATGTACAAATGTGAGTTTATATCATCTATGGGTTGAGACACAAGAGAGGTAAAACAGTAGAAAGGTCTAGAATGGTTGATAATTCTTAGCAAATGAATGAAGCTAGCCTAAATTATGTTGAAAGGGTACAACATAGAAAATCATTTCAATGGGATTTTCTAGGGAGAGGCACAATATAGGTGAAAAGAACACGGTAGAGATGGTGTTTTGAGTGTCCGTATCTTTGGTTATTGTAAAAAAAAAAAAAAAACACATTATTTTAGAGTTGAAATTGCCAGACCTACATTTGGCTCCCAAAGAGCCACTACACAAATTAGAAAACTGAGTCATAGAAATTACAGTAGAGATACCAAGAATCCACCAAATAGGATGGTCTACTGTGGAGCAAAACATACTAGGACAGCAGAAAGTCCAAATGGTACAAAAAGGTTCCTGACACTCTTGAGCACTGAGCAAATGCTAGCCATCCTTACTTACATGGGTGCCCGGAGCTACAGCTTCACCAAGAAGAAAGATCCAAGAATAGTGAACATTGTGTAAAGTGCTATCATTTCAATGTATCCCATGGCTTTCCTGTTGTACCACCTTCCAAATGAAAAGGAATGTGCTTAATGACCTGTAAAATAGTCACTCAACTCAATTTTCCCATGCAGTTCTATAAAATGCAGCCCATCCTTTTCTTCCCCATCCCTCTCCCACCACCCACTACCCACTGGAACTAGGCTGGATGGAGACAGTCATTTCTTAGAAACACTAAAAATACACATTACATCATTCCTCCCACACAGCCTTCCACCCCCACAACCAGCCAAGTAATATGAGCCCCTCTGCATAGCCTGCCATAGCCTCTCTTTGAGGTCTGTGTTTTTCCTATTTATCGTACCTGGGAGACTGACAGACATATGTTTTATGATACATTATATATTAGGTTTGGCTAGAGGCTCCATTTCCATTAAAGATGACTAAAGCACTAAGTTATAGCTGCCTGGACCTCTCCTGCTATTTGTCTCTGAAGCTGTTCTCTGAGCTGTATTTCTGTCTTTTAGTGTGACATTTGCTCACAAAATGGACTGAGCTTGGCAATGAAAAACCAAAGACTATTTCTACAATATTTTTTAGACCAGAGCTCTAGAGCCCTCATCCTGAATTCTTTCAGTTCTCTGTTCTGATGATTGCCTGAAATAGACAGGTGCTCCCCAAAGCTGCAAAATCACATCTCTCTTTAAAATACCAGTAAAAACGGAGAAAGATCCAGTAAAAACACATCTACTCTTTTTTAAAATGGGGTTTTGGGAGTTACTGCTCCCTTTGGACAACTGCTCTGCTCTCAGCCAGTAGTTACTGCCCAGTAAGTGGTTAAATGCCTACCCTCATTCATAAGATACACACTTTAGGGGATGAGTGTTTTTACTATTGCATTTTGTAATTTGGAATAATACTTTCAGATCAATTTAGATAGCATGTTATTGCACAGGTAATTAGTAAAATAAACAAGGAGAGTACATAAAAGTAGAAGCAGCATTTAAAATAAAATCAACATTTATCAACACTATAACCTATGAGTTAAGACTGGTAAGAGAAAATAATTTCATTTATTCTGTGCAAGAGTCATTGATTAATGAAAAATACACATCATTCAGATTCATTTGCATAGTAGAGCCTCTCTTGCCTCAAGAAATTTTAATGGAAAGGACTCCCTGAAGTATTCACAGACACACAAAGAACCTCACACACACATTGCTACATGGTTCATCATTCCCACCCATGAAGGATATCAGCTTCGTGAGTATAATTGCAACCAAGACCAGAGAGATCACTAAGTTATACCATAGACAGACACTGTCCTAATTATAGATATAGAAATATGTACAAAGAATGAGAAACATAACCCATGGTAATTCTGTAAGGTGCCCATATCCTACACACAGAGATAATTTTCCATCCTCTCATTTCCTGTATCTTATAAAGGAAAAGCTTCCTCCCAGTCTACTATCCAAAACCTACTCTTTCATTACAGGGCAATGCCCAACAGCCTTCACATTCACTTCATATGGAATTTCAAGCTTCTGGGAGGTATATTGATTACTCCTACTTTCCTAATAAAGGATGCTCAATGTTTTTTTGAAAACTCCTTTTAAAAAGTAATGAGATATTAAGGAAGCATATTACTACACTTTGCTTTAGCCTTGTTTTGCCAATGATGGACAGACACTAGTCTAGATATGAGCTGCTGTTGTGCATTGAGAAGTGCACCCATTTGAGTATAGACTGAATGAAGCAAATACAGACTCAGAAGGCTATGACTGAGGCAGACTTTCTAGAACAGATATTGCTGCAAATTGAAATTTGTTTTAGAAAAATCCTTATCCCCTCAAAACAGCAATAAAAGTACTCAAAAAAATCTGGACTCTGGACATTGACCAAATTAATTGATGAGCACTTATTTAATAAAACTTATTCACTCTGAATAAAAATGGGAAGAGATTGGTCTTTTCCCCTGAGGATATCCCATGCTTTTCCTAGTAGCACTATGGCACTATAATTCTCCTAAAACAGGACAGGCCTGAAAGATGAACAGTTCCACTGTTGGAGGGGCTAACATGATTTGGAAGAGAACACAGAAAATCCTATTCCCAGGAGCATTGTTATAAACAATGGCAACCTTGGAGGCATATTATCAGAGATGAATAAAACTACAACTAGTTAAAATTTTTTATTCCATATGTGTCAGTGCATTATATCAGCATATGTGTCTATGGATATATATGCATGCACACACACACACACACACACACACACACACAAACACACACACAAACACACACTCACCAGGATCTGGAATCTGAAGCTAAAAAATAAGATAACTAGTATGGAAACTGGAATTTCCTTCCATGTATCCCTAGAAAACTGTGTTTATGCATAAGAAAGAAAAGACTGGAGAGAACTTTGGTGAGCTGCTTGCCTCTGGATAAAAGTGAGACTTAACCAGCACAGAAAATAAATGTTATGGCAGATGTGCTAAATGTTGAATGTCATTTCTCAAACAATACACAGATCAATCAACACCAGATAACATCCTTAATGACTCAAATTTGCTAAAAAGACAGCCTCAACAAAGTTTTCAAACTCAGACAGACTCTTAAACAGTCAAGCTTACAGTATGATCATGAATCATGCTTTAATTGATTACAAACTTCAGTGACTGAACACGTATGGGAAGACAGGGAATATCCACTCATTTTCAAGCAAGATATTAAACAGTAAAAAAAGTAGAATTTACACCCAAAGTAGAGGAGATCAGGGCCCATAATTGCTATAATCTGGTGTCAAAATATCCAATTTTCAAAATAAAAATAAATAATTTCAAAAATAATAATTTCAAAATAAAAAACATAAAAACAATAGAACCCACATTCAAGAGATAACTACAGGCAATAAAAAACACTTGAAAAGCTCTGAGTGATGGACGTAGCAGACAAAGACATTAAAATAAGTTCAAAGAACTAAAGGAAACCACATTTAAAAAAATTGAACATAGCACAGACACTAAGAACAACAATCAATAAGTGAGACCTCCTGAAACTGAAAAGCTTCTGTAAAGCCAAGGACACAGTCAATAAGACAAAACAACAGCATACAGAATGGGAAAAGATTTTCACCATCCCTACAAGAGACAGAGGACTGATCTCTAAAATATATAGAGAACTCAAGAATCTAGAGCCTAAAACCTTGAATAACTCAATCAAAAAATGGGGTTCAGAACTAAAAAGGGAATTCTCAGAAGAATTACAAATGGCTGAAAGGCACTTGAAAAAGTGCTCAACATCTTTAGCCATCAGAGAAATCAAAACAACGTTGAGATACCACCTAACACCTGTCAGATTGGCTAAGATAAAAGACAGATGATAGCCTATGCTGGAGAGGTTGCAGAGCAAGCAACAAACTCCGTTGTTGGTGGGAGTTTAAGCTTGTTCAGCCATTCTGGAATACTGTATGGTGGTTTCTCCAAAAACTAGGAATCAATCTCCTCAAGGACCCAGCAATACCACTTCTGGGTGTATACCCTAAAGAGGCACATTCGTACTCCAAAGGCATTAGCTCAACTATGTACATAGCAGCATTATTCGTAATAGCAAGAACCTGGAAACAACCTAAATACCCCTCAACTGAAGAATGGATTAACAAACTGTGGTACATCTACACAATGGAGAACTATTCAGCAGTAAGAAAAAATGATATCCTAAAATTTGCAGACAAATGCATGGATTTGGAGAATATCCTCCTGAGCAAGGTATTACAAACTCAGAAAGAGAAGCAAGTGATGTACTCACTCATTAGTGGACTTTAAACAAAAAGCCAAGAATTCCCAAGCTGCAAACCACAACCACTGTACAGCTTGGGATCTGAAGCACCTTGGACTGGCACCTTGGAGTACATTCCCTAAAGAGGAACACCTGACCCAGTCTTAATGTTGGGATGAGGAAAGCAGATTTGCCTGGAGTGGATGCTCAACTAAGCCACCTTAGGACTTTGGGACCTCTTGCCCTTGCTGGGGAGGAGATAAGGAAATGAGGAGAAGAGAGTGACTGGGAGGAGTGGGAGGGGGAGGGAATTTGAACAAGGAGATACATGGATAAAAATGAGACTTTATTCAAAATAAAAAATAAATAAATTGAACAAAAATATAGCAATGCTTCATCAAATAAGAGACACCATATTTTAATGGACATGGTAAACCATAGTTCTTATACTTTCTCTTAGTTCTTTACATGTGATCTCCTTCTGATCCTTAAAATATTTCAAAATTACACATAGCTGTTTTTTTTCTTTTCCTTCTTTATTTTGTATTTATCAAAAAAAAACAGTAAAAAGAATTTAAAATGCGGAAGAGTTAACAATAACTATACAGAGGATAAGAATCATAAGCATGGCTTTAAAGTATATCTAGAAAGTGCATCTTGATTTTATGGGGAAAGTTTCCATTGGTGACCATGTAACCCTTCTTGTGAAGACCATACTTGCCTACATTTTTGCTCACCTCATCTTTTTCTGTCAACATCATTTTCTAGATTGTTTGAATAGTTATTATAATAATTCTGTAAATGGGATTCTCTCACATCCCCAGAATATGGTGATATTGTTGCTTGGGTTTTTTTTTCTTGTTTTTGTTTCTGTTGCTTCTGTTTGGTTTTAGCTTTGTTTTAAGACTTGATTCCATTCTGTAACCCAAGAGCTCTACAAATTCATAATTGTTTTGTCTGTGCTTCCTGATCGCTGGGATTACAGGCCATGTGTGCTTCACCATACCTTGATCATTGCTTTGTGTTGTGTTAACAATTTTACTTATTTGATTTTATAAAGAGTACATTCTTTTTTATCTTTTATCATAGAATTTCTGTTCTAGATTCAGCTACTTATTAATCAAAGTTTTTTACTTTCTTGGAACAACAATAAATCTCATTACTAAGTATTTAGAAATATATATCTATGCACTTGTGTGTGTGACAATGATTAATTTTAAAAAGAGGCCATAAAGTTAAGAGAGAAAAGTGGAGCACATGGAATGATTTGGAGAGAGGAAAAGGAAGGAGAAAATGATGTAATTATATTGTAATTCTAAAAATAAAAAATATTTTTTGCTTTTCTTTTTTTTCTTCTTCTTTATTTATTTTGTAATTATCAAGAAAAACAGTAAAATGAATTTAAAATGCTGATAAGTTAACAATAACTATAAAGAAGATAAAAATCATAAGCATGACTTATCAAGGGTGATAATGCAAATAAGATTGCTACGCATATATTTACTTTGTGTTCAGCTTTCCCTCTGAATTTTTTTTCCATCCCTGTATATCCTTATTCAAGGTCCCTTCCCCCTCCCACCACATCAGCTCATTTTTTCTTCTCCACAACTCCCCATTCCCTCCCTGGGCAGGCAGCAGACACTCCTATGGTCCCACTGACCCAATAATGCTTAGTTCAGTCTCCACTCCTGGAAAATTCAGTTTTGTCCCCCCTCCCTCAAGAGTGAGTCAGGTGTTCCTATAGATGGAGTGGGATCCCAAGGGTCAGTCCAGGGTGTTTCTGATCCCAAGCTGTTCAGTGGTTGTGGTTTGCAGCTTGGGCGTGCTTGGCTTTTTTTCTTGTTTGTTTGTTTAGAGACCACTAATGAGTGAGTACATCCCCTGCTTATCTTTCTGAGTTTGTGATACCTCACTCAGGAGGATATTCTCCAAATCCATCCATTTGCCTGCGAATTTTAGGATATCATTTTTTCTTACTGCTGAGTAGTATTCCATTGTGTAGATGTACCACAGTTTGTTAATCCATTCTTCA